>WAAD01029592.1:109387-153203 GCA_013389945.1 Fregata magnificens
ATTACACAATGTCATTCCCATACTGGTTAGCCCCTTTTTATAACACATAATCAAAATATTACCACTGCTTATACTATTATTACCACCAATAAACATAATAAACAGAAAAGTATTCTATTGTGAACTGCATCACCTAGCTGTTCAGTTCCAACCTTTTAAATATTCATGTCAGTATTTTAGGTTTATTTAATGTTGTAATTTGTTTGTTTGTTTATTTAAAGAAACTGAAATTTTGCCTAGTAATTTGTTGGATTCCGGCGTTAAACTGTAAATGTTCAGCTAACTTGGTCTTTCAATTCTTTCTGATTTATTTCTCTATCCTGTCAAGTGGAGGGATTGGAGAAGTGATGGAAACCACAAACTGAATCCGTGAGATTCCAAGTAAATAACAGCAGTGCTCCAGCCTCTTGGGCATCCTGGTTGGTAGCAGAGCTATTAGAGACTTGTCATATCTGAGGAACACAGCTGTGAATTTCATAATGAAGTGTATGAAATACGCTTTTTGTTTTGTAGTTTGCTTCTTTGCCAATCACCCTTCTGTGAAAATTGTTAAAGAAAGCAAACACAAACAGTACAACTGTGTTTGCACCTACCTTGCGTCTAATGTTACATTTACCACTAGCTCCTTTTTTTAAGAATATGTCAGGTATTTTCTTACTTTTCTCATCTTTTCTTCCTTATATTTCCAAGATATCATCTAAATCATATATAGTTACATGATTCAGAGGGAGGAAAAAAAAGAAATAGCATGACAGCAAATCTTACAATGCTGTTCACAATCAGAATGTTTACATAATAAAATCAGGACCGTGACTAGAAAATGACCTAACATTGAACTCATTCTTAAATTATTTACCCCTCAGAAAGAAAATGTCTCTGTTTCCTTGAGGTTTCTTCTCATTCGATGGGACTTACTGTTAAATTATAAATAACCAGTAAGCATTTAATGCACAGAACATATTCAGTTTACTCAACTTAACCAAGAGAATAGTGATTTATAGCAATGAGTAAGAATATTAAGCATCTCTAAAAGTGTTGGGGTTTAAACCATCAAGCATAAAGAGACTATGACGGAAATAAGAATTATATCTAAATAAATTACTTCGGTTTATATTTAGCAAATGAGAGCAAAAGAGGATAAAGTAGTCTGTATGTGGAAATTCTTTACAGTACATACTATATAAATAAGACAAATTTCAATAATAAGGTTGAAATATGTGGAATCTAAACCCTGTAGAAAACTTCAAAAAAATTCAGGCAGAATATATCAAGAAAATGTAAACTACTATAGAAACTAAGAGTCTGTTTAATGCTAGCTTTCCTATCCACATTGACTGCAAATTCATGCTTGCCATCAGTTTTGTTAAGAAGATCCATCAAAGCTGTATTGAGACTATGGGTGTGGGCTTTTTTAATGCAGGCAATTGCACTGTAACACAATGAAAATATTTCCTTGACCTTGCTCAGTTTTTACATGTAAAGTCACACTATGCATAGTGTACATCCTTCATCGTGGTATAGAATCTTTTTTTTTTTCCTAGCAAATGATCTGCTGTTCTGAAAAAGCTGAGTAAAATTAGGATGATTTGGAAAGTGAGAGGACACAGTAAGTAGAGAAGGGAATTACCTCATCACTGAATAAACGTATTGTACAGATCTGAGTATTCTGCTTCTGTCTAGCAGACAGTTTTGAAAAGAACAATTTTTTTTCAGTATTCTGAAAAAGGTGTTTTACAGTGTGTTCAGTATTCTATACTAAAGTATAAAAACTTTAGCAAGCTCCTTCCCCCTTGAAAAAATCTGAACTGAAAACAAGCTTGTCTGTATAGTCCAAACGCCAACCTTTCTTGTTTCTGTCTTAACATCTTCGATGTTCCAGTCTTACTAGGATCTCTTCACAAGGCTCTTGTTTCTTGAAGTGTAGCAAGGTACCCATTAAACTGCCTGCCTCATTAGCTATAGTAGTTAGACAATGTACAATCAATGATACAGATAATCAGATATTTTCTTTTGCTGCCAGGTATTAAATATAGGCTACCTATCTACTTCTAGTCACTCAACACTAACTTTTCCACAGCAACAATATATTTATTTTGTATGGATACTGGAACATTTCACATGGATAGTGGAAAGTATGTAAAGAACCTGGAATTCCTGAGAGCTTACAAATGAGAACTATACTTTGTATGTTAAGATATTTGAGATATCAGTAATTGCTTCAAAGAAGCAGGGCTTGAAATCCCGTATAAGTGGACTCCTACAATATTTGTTACCAAAGCTAAGCAAAGTATTTTGTTTATAAGCAGGCTAAATATTTGAATATAAGAAAGGGTTAATGGGCTTTGATAAATCTTAGGGTTAGCCAGTACACAATTATTTGTGTGTTTTTATTTGGTTCTGGTAAGCATCTGCATACTCAGATTTCTTGAGTTTAAAGTGGAGGTGAAAATATTCTTTCCTAATTCTGCTGTATTACACTCACTGATGTAAAGGACTCTCGTAATAATTGTAATCAGCTTCTGCCTCTTCCACTTTTGGCCACTGTGTGAGACAGTGTTCCCTTGGCATTGCAGTTTTCCAGTTCTTGCTGGAAAATGGCTGGAAAAATACTTTTACACAAAAAGTGAAAAAAGAGAGATGATTTGTTCAAATTTACTGCTGCAGATTGGTAAAAGCTTGGGGGGAACCAGAAATTTCTTTGTAAACTGGAAGAGCCATCCTGAAAATGTACCAAAATCAGCTAAATTGTTTGCAGTTCATAGTGCACTATTAACATTCCTATGAAGGGAGGTGGCCTGCATTCATTACATCAGAGGTAGCTAAAACCTGGTTTGCTTCACTAGAAACTGCATATCCTACAGTGTAGCCTTTCTATTCCTGAATGCAGCAGATGATGCTGAAGAGTTGTTCTAATGTGGATTTCTGAATATACTTACTTTTCTGACTGATGGGATGACTCTTCCTGTTGCCCCATTACATGCTGCAAAAAAACCCCCACCTCCCATTATTTTCTCTATTTGCCAGTGACAGGGAGACAAAGGGTTCTCCATAGGCTGTAAGAGCTAGTGATTGGGGTAGATCAAGGAAAGTGTTTCCTTAGCCCAGCAAACAAGACAGCAGAAAAGCAAAAGAGCCCTCACTTCCAGATGAGTTGAACTTCCCCTCTCCCTGGGGCTACTTGTCCTATGATACATAATCATCAACATCTTCATGTGAGTCTCTTGTTCCATTTTGAATCAGGTTCCCATATATTCTTTTTTTAAAACATGATACAGCCCAGTTTCAGCACCACAGCAGTCTTTAAAAGTAAATATGAACATAAATTTAAAGCTTAAATAAATACAATTTTTCATGAAGAACAAGAATCCCATTGTCTACGTTGGGAAATTTACCCAAAGCTGGTTTTTTGATCCTTAATTGAAAAACTGAGCCTCCAGTGGCCAAAACATACACTGAAATGCTCAGGACATTGGGCCATTGGCATCTTCAGGAACCCAGCAGTGGTTACTTCAGCCATGGGGTTTTTTTCTGAAAGCCTGCTTTTGATTTATTTCCATAATAAGAAGCAAGTAGCTGTAGCATCATAATGATTTGAGATTTGTTTCTAGCTAACAGGCCTCTGATGGCCTTATAAATTTGTTATGGAAGCACGTATTAAAGAAAATGGAACCTGTCCGACAGGATACCTGGCATGACTCTGGTAGGTGACAGAAAACATGCTTCTAACCACCTCCATGAGCAAAATTGCTCCAGCACACCTCTCCCTCTCTAGAGCTGTAATCTTGCAACCTTTCCGTCATGCCTGCTCTTCTCTACACTTTTACAGGAAAGTATGTGGATGAATTCCATGAATTTTCGTCTGGTAACACCCAGGCAGAGCATCCTGGCTGGCTGGAGACAGCTCTATGGGAGGGTGAGAGGAAGAGAGGGAACATGGAGGTGAGGGAGAGATGAACTGCCCTCTCAAGAAGCAACCAACATAATGAATAACTATGAAAGACTCTCCTGCCTGGAACATTAATGCTTAAAAATACCCAACAGAAAATCAACACTCTCTCTCTCCCAAGAGCAGTAATATCTCATTCCCAGGCTTGTGGTCATGCCAGCTCAGAGTTCAGATCCATAAATTTATCTGTTTGAAATACACATATTTTATGCCTTAATTCAGCTCTTTCTTAGAGCGAGTTGTACTTCTCAAAAGGAAACTTAGCTAGCATATGGAGGGTTCATGGACGACTGTATATCAGCACAATTGAGAACTGGCTCAAGCAAATGCAGAACACCTGAAGTCTGCCTTCACCCTAAGCATCCTTGGGAGCAATATCATTTAAACCAGGCCTCTCCTATGCTGTGCACTATTCTTTGGTGCATCTGAGTCCAGCTTCAAAAGTGTGTGATTGTTTTCATCCATTGTATTCCCACTGCTCTTTTAATTCAGCTAAGAAATCATGAGCTGATGATAGACATGGAGTAGCAGTTTTAACCATATGAATTTTGTAATAAGTTTCCTGACTATGGTTAGAAAAAGCCTCTCTGAGGAAAGGGCTGCATTATGAGTTCCTCCCTCTTTAAACACCAAGGAATTCAATGATGAGATGCCAGGCTGCTGGAAGCCAGGCTTTCTTTGTATCACGCTACAGAAATCTACCTTTTTCTCAGCCTCCAGTTCTCCTATTTGTCTGAATCAACAGCTTGCTATAAAGTGTATTATCATTCCTTTGTGAACAATCCCTAATAGCCTATTTTAGTCTCTCCTAATGTTTGTGGCACATCCATGAGAAACTTTGAATGTTCTTCAATTCATTTGTCGCTTAGTTGTTCTGTAAAGCCACATCTATAAATGGCTTGGATAGCTGCTCCCTGTTAAAAATTGAAATTTGATCTTTGTTGTCCAGTTTTGATTGGATGCACGAGTCACATGGCATTGTTTGGTCTCAAGTAAGTCCGTACTGAATGAGCTTCCTGAATTAATTCTAAACTCATTCAGCCTGTCTAAATTAGGAGTTTGCTTCTTATGAATACTCTCTCAGAGTTCCTTAAAATTTATTGAGAATGTTCCTGGCAACAAATTGTGTTCATATGGATACTCATGTGAAAGGAATAAAAATGGGCAGCACCACACCCACACAAATCATTTTATCTGCATAAATACTACTTGCTTCAGGTTTCAATTACCACACTCTTCTATTACAATTCAAGAGCTTCTTTTCCCCACTACTATACAGCACTAGACAATGACAAGATTCTTGCCCCAAAGATGTTACAGTCTTTGACATATGTCTGTCTATCTGTTTTACTGCTTTTAGATGACAGGAACCCTGAGTATCTACAACCACAATGTTGTAGCAGAACAAGGAATCTGTCCAAGAAAGTTAGAAACAAAGATCTCTGCCTATATTGAATGCTGGAGGCACCACTTGTATTTACTGAAGAGCTTATCTTCATAGAACATTGACTGGAATAACTACGGAAGAAAAAATGCTTCTTTGAAGACCATTCCTGAGCCATTCTGGCTTAGACGTCATTTCTTTCAAATAATTATTCCATTTGAGAAGTATATCAATTATTCTGGGATGCAAGTGTCTTTAATTTCAGCATGACATCTACTTTAATATATTCTGGTATTATAGAATAATTTATGTCACAATAGCTGACTAATTTTCCTCTGTAAATGAGACTTCTTTGTTTATGTCAGAACTCAGCCTTAAGACTTTAAACCATTCAGGTTTTCCTCTTTCTGTAAATAATCTGTAATTGTAGATCATCTCTGAAAATCTTCCCTGAAGAACTGTCTTGTGGATTAGAGCGTTGGGAATTTGGGGAACAAGGAGGGAGAAAACTTAAATAAGGGTCAAATTCTACAGCCAGTTCTTCATAGTCTGACTCCATTTGTTTCTGTGGAAGAAATACATGAAAAATGGATTAAAAGACTTGGTCCTAGTGACCTAATGATATTTCCTCATACAAAATACTTGATGCAACCACAGAAGTGGTTGGTTACAGTACTGTGTGCTACCTTCCCATGAAAGGATCAAAAGTCAAAATGAAAATGGCATGGGTACTGTTTTAGTGTAGTTTCTTGGATGCATTTCAGGTTTTTTTCACCGTTATTTACTAGCTATCTTTCTCAATTTTCCCTGGGTTTGAAAATTACCTCACAACCAACACTGAAGATAATTTCACTGTAAGCATAGACAAAGGCAAGCCATATTCAATATTTATCCCAGAGCACGGCTGTAAATATGTTTTATTCTCATCAACACTTTCATCTAAACAGAGCCAGCTGTGTTCATTTTGATGCCAATAGTGAGTGGCAGGTAACTTTTCTGCACTAGACAAGCCTTTTACTAGAATCTTTCTAACACTCTTCCCATATTCTGATTTGATTTCAGAACTTGAAACCTTTAACTAGGGTTTACCATAATGTCACAAAACCAATAACATATTAATAACACAACTTTTAACAGAAAGTCCTGAGTTAATCCATTTCTGAGACTTACCATATTCTTTACAAATTCATCAGAACTATCTGAGGAATGTGCTGAAATGCATGAAAAGATTGATAGGTACTCTAGGACAAGGCTGATCCTCCTCTCATTAAGATTAAAGATGTAGATTCGTTTTGGTATTTAGGGGGCCTGAATGTTACAATTGACAATTGTATTGTGGCCATGAGAAGGAATAAGTTATCTTGGCATCCACCAGGAGGGGCCCAGAACTGCTTATTTTGCAAGAAAAGACAAAAAGTTTTAATAAAGGTCCTCAGGCAGAGAGGTGAGCGTGACCTAGGGTGTAATAACCTCCCGTCAGATTACAGAATGCAGCACAAAGCACAATCTCAGTCGCTGCTTGGAACTCTTTAGAAAGCAGAGGAAAACATAAACAGAGACCAAGCACCCAAAATACCCTACTAACATCAGTAGGTGTTCCATCTGTTGTCTAAAGTCAATATCAGGAATGTGACCTGAATCCCAAGCTCTTTCTTTCTATTACTGGATCCCTCCCATCCCAAGAAAAAGAAGGAAATTAAGTACTAAAAAAGTAGCTTTAACTCTATTCTCCTAAACCTCTTTATTTCACATAAAAGTTGTTACAGTTTTGCATAAGCCATCAAAATTTGGGGTTAAGATTGTCTTGCTAGCCTTTGAAATGCAGTATTATGCAAAGGGAGAAACAGGAAAAAGAAAAGGATGAGATCTTCAGAATGGCAGTAGGCAAGCTGCTGGCCTTAGCTGGGAGCTTTGTGGCTTTTGTTATTCTTGTGCCACTATGCCACTATTATTTAAATGTAAAAAGGAATTTTTTTGGTACCGAAGAAAAAAGGGGTTTGACTGTCGGGCTTTTCATGTTGGTATTTGGAACTTGGAAAATTTGTTTTCCTCCTCATTCTGCCAGGCTAGTAAAGAAGAAGAATTAGGTGATGAGTACTGTATATTTGTTGGCAAAATATCTCAAGAATATTAAATGAAACTACCACTTTTTTTTCTTAATATTGTGCCTCAGCATGTAGACCTCAGTTTGTTCAGATGCAGGGATATTAGAAGGTGGACTGTTAGATTGAGCACAGCTGCTAAAATGCTGTCATGCTACACAATCAAATTTCTGTGTCAACTCTACTAGTGAAATATGTTTTGCTATCAAACCACACAGCCCAAAGTGAGCGCAATGGTCAATCTTATGCACTGCAAGCATCATAGGTAACCAAATATTTTCAGTAACAGTACATCAGGGTAATTAAGGTTAATTATCTGCAACTACAGAGGTCTGCAATTGGCACAACAATCTGCTTCCATGACAACCTGAAATTCATTTGATCTTTCTATGTTTTGAAAGCATGGATAATTTAGCTTTTCTTATGGTCAGACCCAGTGGAGTAAAGCTTTTACGGTTTTTAATTAAATAAAAACTGTGAATACCTGGTGGACTTATATCAGAAATCTTGCATTTGGAGTGCTGTGGCTCAAAAAACTTCCACAGATGGTAAAATTATTATGACTTCTCATTGTAAGAAATTCTGTGGGTTTCCTGTTATTCTGCAGGACTAGTAATTAACTCTATTCCACTCAGGGGAGGGATAACAGTGGGTCTTTGGGCTCTAGGCCAGGCATTCAGTAGAAGCACAAAATTCAACTAGGTGCAGCAACCGGCAATGAAAGAGGGCAAAGCAGTCAATCATGTCTGGCATGGCCATACCAATGCTTTAAGCAAACCATGCCAGTTTCAAAACAAGATGGGGAAAATAGAACTGAAAGGGGTAAATGTAAATCTGGGTAGAAAGTGGTATTCCTGTCCTGGTAAAGTGCTCGAGATTTCCAAAGTATTCCTGAGAGAGGCAAAATCAAATTTTTTTTTCATTAGCTCTGAGAGCACAAAAGCATCATAATCAAGGGGATCAAGAAATCCAGCAGGCGGTAGGAGAATTCAGATCAAATGCCATTTCCATTCTAAAACCATCTGCATGGCAGGCATCTTGGCTGCCATAGTCTCAGCTATCATGGGTGGAGAGGGCCACAATATGTTTACAATATTTGAAATAATTGTATTCTGGTGCTGTCAAAGGGGTGATTATATCCATCTACAAGCACAAGGAATCACATACATAACTGGCTGAAGCGCTAAACTGCTGTAACCCATGTGTCACCAATTCTGCAGTGGTTTTTTCTGCGATTGGCTGTAAGAAAGTGTAAAAACCACTAGCGTTATGGTTTTTATTCTTTTCCCCTAAATTGTTGGTATAGGTAGCTTTTTTACTGAATCAAGATAGAATTTGTGTGGGCAGACCTATTCCAAGGGGAAGAAAAACCGCCACATGTTGTTTCTTTGAAGCAAATGTACCTGTTTCACCTCAGGGGAAACAGAATGGCTAAAGTCACAGCTTGATGATGGCTTAGAAATAACACAAAAGGTCCATCAGTGTTTCCTTTGGAAACAGCCACAGCTGGACTTGTGAGTACTCCTAGAGACACACCAGCGCTGGATGACTACAGGGCAGGAGATATCTCCTTAATGTCCTCTACGGAAGAGCTTCTACAACCTTATTTACTCTGTTTCCAAAATGATAAACATGTTGAGTATCACAACTTTGTTTGAAATGACACCAGATGCGACAATATATTAGAAAAATTGTTGTTAAATTAAATTAAATCATTAATGCATTAAATTAATGAACAAAGCAGCAATGCCATTTTTTCAATATTCTGATAGCGGAAGAGATAAGACAAATCACCTCAGAGTTATATCAATGCCTGCTAGGTAGAATCACTTCGGAAATGAAAATCTATCTTCACAGTTTGCCTAATAGTCAGTTCCTGGAGGGTCTTAAATTCAGGGAAAGGGATGGTAGTTTTTCACAAATTGCGTGTCTAAAAGTTAACTTGGAAAAATAGATGCCTGAGCTGGAGCAGTAGCTCAGGCAGGGTGCAGGCACTTAGAGCTTCAGCTTAAAAGCATCTCCCACGGGAAGGGGACCAGTCCCACCTGCTGCCTCCCAGCAAAGTAGTCTAGGAGCTGCTCCCCCACATCACCCAGGCAAAGGGGGCTGCCCTCAGCTGTGCTGTCTCTACACTAGCCCTGAGCCCAGACAGCCCACCCTTGGGCAGGAGAGAAGCTCTCTCGGCCCTTACACCTCTGTGGCTTGACCAGAAGCAACAGACTTTCTCCTGTAACAGTACTTGTTGATAAACAGTGATTTTCATTTTGAAAATGAGTGGGTCTTTTGGCATTTGATTTTGTTTCATGCCAGAAGACACTGAAAATCTTTTGAATTTTAGTTTTGCTTTGGTTTTTTTTTAATAAAGAGAGACCCATGAGTAACTGATAGCTAAGTAAACATAGAAATTACTACAATAGAGAGGACGACTTTGTAGTCTGTTGGAGAGAATGATTTCACACAAGGTGTAGTAGACTCCAGTTGATTCCCTGCTGCCCTGTAATTTGGGAAATCTTGTCTGACATTAGAGTCTGGCATTATGCCCTTGCCTTAAAACAGAACCTGGATCTGGGATTGCATCTCCTAAATACTGCCTGGTTTTGTTCACTTACTTATTTTGGCCAGAAATTCTATTCTAGAATCTGTGAAAATTTTCACCAAAGCTGATATGGTTTTGATGTAGATATTTGTCAACAAAAAAAGTACTTCATTGTCAAATTCCTTGCTACTTCTGTTTAGGTATCTCTGAGAGGAGATTTTGCGGGCCTGTCTCTTTCCAAGAGCAGCTCTTTGTCTTTTTCCTTGTAGTCATGAGTTCAATCAAGAGTCACACGTCTTGTGTTGCTATTAAATCTGTTTACAATATGATGTTCCAAATGATGTAGACACCTGCTGACAAACTATGATCCACTTCAGCAAGGTGAAACACAGTTCCTTCCAGACAACATAAAATAAATATTTCAGGGGCATTTTACATGAGGGTCGGGCTCCAGCTGCGTAGATCTTGATTCATGTCCTTAGATCATCTGTTCTCATTCATATAATCCCTTCCAGGAGCTACAAATGGAAGTAAAACCTGCTATTCTTGATTAAGTGTCTTCAGATTTGCTTCTTAGACAATGCAATCTTGAAGGCAGTATGTATCCTTTAATTTAGCTAGAGTTATGTCTTCAATAATTTTATTATATCAATATATATCAATATTATATAGCAGTAATGGCTAAGAGATTATTCCTCTCCCTCTCCTTGCTGCTTTGATTTAGTTGTCTTTGTTTGAAAGTACTGCAATCACCTGCTAGCAGGAGCTTATACGACAGTCTCCATTTGCTTGCAACACATGTTCTGATAATTTTGTCTTTGAAGGACAAGGAGGAGAATCTTTCTCGTTCAAATCCAAGCAACTCTTAAAGTTGATAGCTATATCATGAGATAGCAGTCAAGTTTTATCTAATAATAAATTAACTAACTGCGCAGCTAAAAGTAGCAATAATGAAGGTGCAGCCCATTGTTCTGTCATCTGAAGAAACAGTAATGCCTGCTCATACGCATGAGAAAAACTCCATTTTAGATCCAAATAATAGAAATGGTTATCAAGTTTCACCAAATGTCTATTTCATTAAGCTGTACTTGATTTTAGTTTTATAAAAGGAAAAAAGTACCAAACACTAGAAGCTCGGACTAAATGCATACAGTCCCTGTCTGCTGCTCCATGCCATTTATGTGCTGATTGACTTGAGAATATGTGGTGCATAGCCTAAAACTAATGTGGTTTTAGCTGTGCCTACAATTTTCAAATTAACCTTTTTTTTTTTGTTAAGTTTTTCTAAACTGTGAACCTTTCAACAAAATTAGGAGCAGAACATCTTACCCTTTCTGGAGAGAGATAAATTTTTAGAAGCGTATTTTTGCTGGCTTGCTTTAGGTTTGTGTCAGTTTCATATAAAGATTTGTCTACTGTTGTAACCCAAGTGTCCATGCCCTGAGGGCACCAAAAGGCCTTCATTTCCCTGAGCAACCTCACCTGGGGCCTCCACCTACCTTCCTGCTGCCCATTGCCCCAGCAGCTCCATTTAAACTCCTAGCCCCACTGTGTGTCCAGTCCTGTCTGTGCTTGCTTACTGATGGGACTCTCTTGAAGGACTCTAGATGAATGCTGTAGGTAGCTTCATCTCCACTCCTGCTTCTGGCATTATCTTGCTATTTTTGACTGGGGATGGATGGAGGGACCTGACTGACCACCTTGTCTTGCCTTTCCTTAGGCTGTTGATGGACCCTGTTATCAACACCCTGATCTGATTTCGTTGTTCGGAAGCTCTGGAACTGTGCCCTGGTTGACGAGGGCACCATCGCTGCCTGTGCTGGGGTTGTCCCTGGCTCTGGGCTTGTTCTCCCTTGCAGAGCAGCACCAGTCTTGCTGATCCCTGAGACCAAGAGCTCTGACTCTGCTGGCAATGTTTGGTGGTAGAGGCAGAAGAGCACACAGCTGGCTGGTGGAGGTCTGTCCATTTTTTTTGGTATGTATTTACTCACTGTATGCTACATAGAGAGTTCTATTATTCATTGTGACATGGTGTAACATGTCAGCTTGGTCTTTTAGTTCTTTTATGTTCTGAGACTCTGCCGACATTGTTAGTGGGAGGGGTTTTTTTTAATGTACTCCTTGAAAACCCACTGGGCTCCTCCACATCTGGTGTAAATCAGGTAGCTCCATCAGAGTTATTGGGACTGTGCCAACCTGTGCCACTTAAGAATATGGCCCAATGTAAGGACAAATTCCTTTTATGCCAGCTCCTTCTGTGAAGGATACTTATCAAGAGATCCACAGCAGATCCTGAAGACCAGACTGGAAGGTTACTAGATTGCCATGGGACACCTTTGGACTCTGAGTCTCCTTGTCCTTTAGTTCTTGTCATAATTTATACTCAATGCAGGACAAGTGTAAAACAATATAAACATGAGTGTGTGTGTGTGTGTGTGTGAATGTGTGTGTTTTCAAAGTTCCCTTTCCAACATTATAAAAATTGCATCAGAGAAAGAGCAACTGGAGTTGATAAAACCAGTGCTGGCATGGTGCAGAATGTTAGAGTAGACACCAAACAATCAGACTCTTCTTTTGCAAATGATTCATCTGTTTGTTAGACATGAGCGATATGGGTCAGGAGAGTGTAAGCAGCTAAAACTACCACCTTTTTCTGAACAGGCTCTACATGCTGCTGGTTGAGGCATAGCCCCTCGCTGGCTTCTGGCTTTTCAATAGGCACAGTAAGGACAGAGCCCAACTATTCTTCTCAAGCTTAACTGTTCTTGGAGCATTCTCTGGGGGATTCCTCTGTTGCAGCTGCAACTTTCCACTGTTCCAACAACACACTCCAAATTCTCTTATATCATGCTTAGAATAAATAAAGTCTGTCTGCCAGCATGAGTCAGCAGTAAACACCATTCCTGCACAATTTTGTGAGCAGCTGACTGGAGGGTGGCATGCCACAAGCCCTCTCTATCTGTGTGTAGGGTCCCAGAAACTGCCATGCTCTTGGCAGTTCAGTTAATTCCCAACAGTATCTGGAGTTTGTTATTGCTGTTTTTCATTTGCTGTGTGCTTCTGGGTTGAGAAACGGCCAAAACACCATAAGCAGCAATCCTCGTAGCTCTATTCTCATGAGATTTCCTTTTTTCTTCCCTGATCTCATGCAATTCCCCACCCAGTTTTTCCATACCCAAATGATCCAGATAACTTGGACAAGAACTGACAGTTCTGAGTGCTTATCCAGGATCACAAAACAGTGGTTTTTTTATTCATCCATTATAATAATATAATGTATATTTACAGACTTGAGTGAATAAAACAAACCGTTATCTGTCATATAGCTATTCATTTAACTTCAAAAGTGTATTTCAGTTCCCTCACTGTACACTTTTGTGTACTTTTATGTTTGAGCTTTCCTAACAGAATCCTCACGGAAAATGCATTCTTTTTATTGTAGTTTAAATTTTGAACTCTCCACCAGAATCTTTAACTGCATAGTCAAAAGCAATCTGACTTTTCAATTGTCCGTTCAACTATGCAGTTTGTAGTGTCTAATGTCACTAATTAGCTATGTAAGTGTACGTGGAAGTGATGTATATTGCATGCAGTACTCCACAGCAGTACCAGTCTACTGATGATATTCACAAATGTTTTGAATTAAAGCACTGATGAGCATTTTGTAAGCTGTTCTCAGGCATCTTGAAAAATGGAAAAAGGGAAGTTGACTGTTTAAATGGTTTATTGCAGTTTGCATAGTGAGCTCAAATGTGTACCTTCACTTCTGTGACAAAAGACCAACATTTCTGATCCCCTTAAGACAACAAGGAGCTGTAGCTTTATCTTGAAAGTGGTGCCTGAAGTTGCAAGCCTTGAAGAAGTCAATGATGCTTAGGCTCTTGTGTCACAGTTCCACAGACATTTTTCTCAGTGACAAAATCAATTTAAGCTGTTCCTCGCCCTTCCTTCCAACACCAGCTGCTCATTTCCACTCCCTGACTGCACTCTCAATTGTTCTAGCACAATTCCTTGTGGACTTTCTTGATTGATCTTTTTTAGTCAACTCTTTTTTCCCTGATGGATTATTTTCAATCTGCAGCTTTTCTCTAATTTAGTTCCTCTGTTTCATTATGACCCTGCAGTAGTGGGACAGTGGCTCTGAGGTGGCAGCATAAGGGCAGAAAGAAAAAGAGTGAAGTAGAGCTGAGCAAGAACCTGGCTTTGCTGCTGAGAACAAGGCTGATGTGATGATAGTTTAAGGCACTAGAACTAATCTTTGGCCATTTCTAGACCCTTTGTGGGAAGGGTACATGCAATTTTAATATTCACCTATATAAAATCACCGCTAAACTTATATTTTAGGTTTGGACACCACTTCTCAAGATAAAGAGAGCAGTGAAAAGCAATGCTGCATTCAGTGGACTTTTTTGTAGAAGAACATAACCTTCAGTATGAGTGCTTTGGATCTGACTCAGACATGGCCTGCTTCTGACACAGTAAGTCTAACTCATGCCTGCTGCAAATGGCTCATGGTACTCAATCATATCCAATCCTGCACCTAGTGTCAAAATGTTAGATGACTACTCTGGAATACAGGCAAGGATAAATTAAGAATTGCTGACGAGAACATACTTCTACATTCAACAGTTCTTAGTCAAGTCTATGGCAAAATTCCTTTTGGCTTTGATATTAAAGGAAATAGAATTAGTGTTTTTTTGTTGTTTTCTGCTGGGTTTTGGTGGGGGTTTTTTTACAGAGTTTTCCTTCATTGACTAAACTCTTCCAGCTTTTCCTCATCTGACCCAGCCTTCAGAGTCCTGAACTATCTGCCCAGCACACAAGGGTCTTCTTCAGGACTAAACTCTTCCAGCTTTTCCTCATCTGACCCAGCCTTCAGAGTCCTGAACTATCTGCCCAGCACACAAGGGTCTTCTTCAGGGCTCCAGAGGACAAATGAAATATTTAAAGTTCACCTTGTGGAAGAATGGGGTGGGTAGGAGTAATTCCTTTAGGATGAAGATGATATCTATCTAATGCATCTGCCTCATAGATTGCCGAGTTGTGAATCTTTCCTGATGATAGGATAGGATTCCTAGTGAATCTGTGATGTTCCTTTATTCAAAGTCACAGAATCCCATACACTCTCATAGCAGTATTTTATAACCATGGTGATCAAAGGATGAAGTGTTGCAAAGCATCATGGAGCAGCAAAGACAGGCTGCTTTCTAAGGAGCCAAGAGTCACAGCAAGGTAGGCAGGGGCACAGAGCTCGCCAACAAGGGAGTTGCCTCACTGTACCCAAACAGGTCCAGTGACAGTAACCACAGCCAGCCAACAGTACTGATCAAAAAGTCCATAGTGATGAGGCAGGTCTGAGATCAAGCCAGAAAGTCAAATCAGTGGGCTGGGATAAAGGACCAAAATTAGGAAGGTGTTAAACCAGGCACAGGTGTACCAGCAACATAACTCAGGTGAGTGGCAAGGGCCTGAGCATAAAAGTGGCCCCCAAGCAAAGGAGGGGCAGAGTCCCACAAGGGCAGACAGCCCTTTCTCCAAAGCTGCTCTTTCACAACTGTCTGAACCAGTGGATAACATGGCTGTGCCATATCCAAGACCTGGCTGTGGGTCCAGGGAGCAAAACTCTTTGGGATGAGGAGATGTGCTCAGGGACCTGATGCATGGTTTGCTGGGAGCTATGGCCTTCTTTTATCAAACCAAGTGATGATGCAAAGAGAAAAAGTGTACAGGCTTTCGGATTCATCAGCTTTTCCGTCCACACAGTGCATCTCACGTCACCTCATCTCACTTCTTCCTACTCATGTGGTTGAGAAAGGCAAAGTGAAATGTTTCCCACAGTCACAGAAGTGAGGGCTAGCAGACTTTGAACTTAAAAGCCCCAGCATTGTTGTTATGTTGCTTATTGAATAGCATTTCAGTTCCTTAATGATGAGTAAGTTTATTGCAGTATGAGATTATTATGATATTATGAACATAATATAAAGATATTATGATATCTCAAAACATTTTGTGTTGGAGCCTTTGTTTTGATGAAGAACCAAGAGGTTGCTAATCCTGTAGAAGCTTTTACATGTGAAGAGAATAAAGAAAATCATTCATCTCTCCCTTTCTCATTAAAAGGGTGTAATCTGTGGGGAACATGCCAGTTGCCCAGTTGAAAGATATAACATTCCTGTTTATGATGGCAGGAGAGACATAAGAATCTTCACAGACCTTGGCGTACCTTCCATGTGGGTCTTGGCACCCAGGGCAATGCCATTTCACCCAGAAAACTGCTGTCTGTTTCAGTGTGGTAACCATGCACACTAGCCAGGGATAATTTTGGAATAAATCCTTACTTCTTTCTCTTACAAAAAAAAAAAAAATTCCTCTAAAAAGAGAGATAGATTTTTGTTTTGGTCAAATTAGAAAATGAAGGAGATTTACTTATTCACAGTGTAAGTTCTTTGAGAAGCACAGAGTTCTAATTGTTGGAGTGGAAAAATCAACTATTTAAGAAATGTAAAAACCCACTTTTTATTTCAGGTTTGAAACATAGTGGTTCCCTGAGCCAGGACACACAAATTTTAGCTTTACCTTCTAGGGTTTGGCATCTCGTGTATCCTGGCAATTAGTTTGGCCTCTACAGTAAAATTCTGGGCCTGAGCTTGATTAAGAGAACATTTATGAATAACATCCTCAGAAAAATTAAGGCCACGGCCAGGAGCAGGCCACAGTTGCAGTGAAGTAGGTATGCTCTATGGCTAAGCTGTTCCATAAAACAGAAGAACCAGGCAGCTCGTAACTCTTTACATCGATAGCAGTCATCACTCTTCTTTCACAACTTGCTAAGCCCAATTGGAAATTCCTGAAATTTTCATTTCACTTCTTTCTAAGTACATTTGCCAATTTCAGTGGAAAACACCAGACACGGTGGTATATTTATGAATACGATGCTATTGACATGATGGATGAATCATGGTTTTACATAGGGAGAGAAAGACCAACATATTTAACCCCCTAAAAAAAAGTTGGAAATTAAAAAGGCTATTAAAAAGGCTACCCATCTAGGGCCGGATCCTGCAGTCCTTAGTCCCACTGATATGACTGAGAAGAAAAGAAGACTAGCAGTCTCATAAGTATTTGGATTTTTTCAAACTTTGATAGCCGTTTACTGCAAATGTTTTTTCAGTTACCAGTGCTCTTTTTAATCCTTCATCAGTCTGGCTACTGAGCTGGTTACTTTGACGGCAGGCAGGTTGAATTGACTTGTACATTAAGAAGTTGGCTTATTGCATGAAAAGTCCCCAGACTTCCCAGTGGGGTGCTCCCTGCACTCTGCACCAGTCCTCAAATCAGCGCGACTGTGCAGAGCATGGTAAGGGTGCTGATGCCCACCAAATCCACACGCTTAGAAAGCCTGTCACCTTAATTCAGGGGCACTGGCAAATACGTTCTAGGTATCCTGGCAGTAGCAAGGATGCTATGTCCACCCATTAGTTTCTTCCTCCCATTGGAGGGACCTTTGCTGCATCAGGGGTGAGGGAATACTTCTCAGGCACTATTGAATAATTAACTTTGGTGACTGTTCTCATGCTGTGTCCTGTACCGCTGGTCCTTCTACCCTCTGGTCAGAGGTGCTCTGGCAGAAGGCAGTACAGATCTTCATAGTGCTCTCCTGGCAACATAAAATCCACCTAGAAAGAAATGATCGTTGTGCAAAAAATGCCACAGCCTCTTCCACAAGGAGATGAGCTATATTGTAATATATAATGCACAAACAACACTACGCATTAACAATGTGGTTCGCACGACCTAACTTTTGCCATTTTTACATTAGGAATCCTTTTCTAGAGTAGTTGTCTGGAGTCTTTCTACGCTCATTGAAGAGGAATGGTCACTCTCAAGAGGTTCTTAGAATACACGTCTGAGATAAGAGGGCTCTGGGATGTACGTGTCTGTTCATTGACACAAAGGCATGCTGTTTTGGCTAGGCACCTTGCTTTTAAAACCTGATGAAAAGAATCCCACCCTTACTATGAAAGGTGAAATGCAGTCAGAGGTATCAGAAAGTATCCCTATAACAAGCTGTATGGACTAGGATTTAAACAGGTAGGGGTTTTTCGTCTTGCTCCAGTATCCCACAGAAAGGAAGGGTGGTATTAAACAGAAGGTGACAGATGTCTTTGAGGATCCTCTAACATCTAGCATGCAGAGGTTCATTTTCATAGCCAAAGGGCATAAAATATCTCAGAGCCATTCATGAGGTTTTATAAACTCGCCCATACCTGAACCTTGTCTGCCAGAACTGCTTCCCTTCTTCAGGCACTCCCTTTTAGACTTTGAAGGATGGTTCTCACAATACTAGGGCCAAGTCCCTAGTTACTTCTCTCATTGTCCTGTGACCACTTGCAAGAAGAGCGAGAGACTATGTTGCTCCAAGGGGCACACATATCTCTGTACTTGTCAACAAGGCAAAATTTTCTAGAAGCAGATGGAATTCCTAGCTTTCTAGTAAGCACTTCAGAGATGTGGCTCAGTCCTGACGTTGTGACTCTCTCTCTAGTGGCCACCAAAGGGAAGCAAGTGAGATGACTTTTCTGTGCCAGATGGAAGAGATGACAAAGCGAGGGCAGGCAGTATGGGTGGAATGTGTAGAAATAAGGGACATTTTCAAGCTGTCTAGAAGACAGACTTGCTAAGGGGCCCTATCCACAGGTCATTACGAGACTGCCCAACAGCATTTCAAAAGGAAGAACAGAACCTTTGTACACTGCAAAAGTGGTTAGGCAGAGTCTCAGAGAAGGGTCATTCCAGCATGTCATGAAGTGGTAATGTATGTCAAGGGGAAAAATGGGTAAGTCTTGCTGCAAATCTTTTATTGTAGACAATAGGGTAACAATACCCCTTCCCACACTGTGACATGGCTCTGAGCATCACATTAGGAATGTTGCAAACACAGAGAAAATGGTTCAAACGCGAAAGCCGTATCTCTATGGCTGAAACTGACACTTTTTCACTGTCATCTGCTAACAAGTTTTGGCTCTCACCTAATTTATTATATTGTTAGCTGTGAAGACGTGTGCCAGGAGAAAACTGTTCTAGGCAGTGTAGTTAAAAGCATGTCATTCTCATCAGAAGGCACGTATTCTGCACAGTCCATTGAGTCAGCCTGCAAATCATCTGATTCCGTTATTTTCTCCTTCCTGTTTACAAGACTTCTGTGCAAGTGTTTTAACCAATATTCACAAGTATTTCCTTCCACTTTAGATGAGGTTTTCTAATGAAGTAAATATTGCTCTAATTATGTAGCACTTTTCAGTAATTATTCTTGTAATATCTTTCTTCTTATAACCCCAGACTCTAAGGCCATAGCTATCCACACTGGTATGACTTGCAATATTCCATAGCAAACAATGGGAACTATGCCTTCAGGTCTTGAGTTAAAAGTCTGAATGCATTTTTCAAATATACTTGGGGCATTTACACGCCTGACAATAAAAATGAGCGTAAACTCTATGAGAATTTTCTGTGCAGCTTGCAAAACTCATACTGGGATTATATACGCACACTTAATTTAGGAAAGTGGTTTTTTTCCGAAAGTTCTTTTCTTATGAATTGCTTCTAGCTTCTTCAGAGCAGAGGTTTGCGGTCAAAGATATTAGGTACATCAGTTGTTGCCACCTACATAAACTAAGGCTTGTTTGAGTACAACTCTGGTGTTATAAATGAAGTGGAAAATTTGGTCTCCTTACTGTTAAGACCAGTCACAGAAGTTGTTTCACACACAAGCTGTGTTTACCAAGATTTCTTTCCAAAAAGTGGTGATTATGACTCTTCATCAAAATATAAGCTGCTGATAAACTGAGCATTCAAAACACAACAAAAATGTGTTATAAAAAAAATAGAATGACCTAGAATTTATCAGGTTGCAAAGGATATTGTTAATGTTAATTTTATTTTTTATTTTCAAAAATATTTTACTTTTATTTGAAAACTGTTTTAAATTTTAAATATCAAGAGTTTTCAACAGAAAGTGTTTTTCTTTTCAAGAGGATGTACTGTGACAAATAAAGTCTTTCCCTTGCTTTTTTGATGTAATCCTTGATGGATGGGAAGGGTTTCGCTGTCTGAAGAAGACAGTGCAGTGTTGGACACTCAGAAAGTAGTTCCTGTTTTAGAGGAATTAGGCAAGAACGCTACTTCCAACATCATCTATTCTATGGGGGTTTTTTTGCATATAACTATATTAATGAGTATGTGTTTAATTTTCTTCATCAAAAAAACAGCTTGAAAAAATGAATTCATAAGGCTGAAATAGAAAAAGCAGTAACGTTGATCCCCAAACATACTATTAAAAGAATTTTTGGGAGCTAACTGTTTTTCAGCCAGGCTTGGGATTTAGGAGTCTGGCTCAAGATTGTTAACCTTTGTTATCAGCAACAGTGGCATGGCACCTTCCAACAAATTCGTATGTTCATTTGCTCTCAAACCACTCCCTAACCTTGTTTGTGGTTTGAAGGTTAATAATAATTTAAAAACACTAATATTACCAAAAGTCTGTTTTGAAATAAATCAGATTAACAAATCATGACTCATTATTACGTAAACTTTGAGAGCAATGTATAGAATAAATTTTTTTTCAGTTTAAGTGACATCCTCAAAGTAAGATTTGTCACTTGTATCCTTGGAGGAAAAAACAGTTCTGTAAAAACGCTATTTTTGTGGTACTGTACAGGATTTATTTGCCCTTCCTGGATTAGAAGCATACAAACACTCAATAACTCAGATCCAGTCCATCTCAGGCTGTTGCTGATAGTAAACATAACACCTTTTTGTCATAGCTATGCTTTCTCCTCTGAGAGGTACGTACTCTGGCAACCTGACCTAGTGGAAGATGTCTCTCCCCACAGTGGGGGGGTTGGGCTAGATGATCTTTAAAGGTCCCTTCCAACCCAAACCATTCTATGATTCTATGCCTACATGACCACAGCTTTTGATACATCATCCTGAGTTGCACCTTAGCATGGTTGCAATAATGCATACAAAACTCATTCAGATGGCAGACAATGCTCTAGTATTAACAATCCAGTTCCCCTCAGATTACTGTCTTCACAGTAAACTCTTCTTGAGAGTATTTTTTTTTTAAGTAGAAGAGGATTCAAGGATAAAAAAATGCCATACGAAGGGGTTTATTTTTTTGCCCAGAGCAAAAAAAAATCTTCAGCAGTTTTGCAGATCATAGATTACATTAGTATGAGACCACGGTACGTACAAACATTTCTCTCCCTGCCTGTGAGAGACAGCTGGGCCTCATCCCAGGTTCTGAAGGATGGCATCAGTTGTGCCAGTTCTGGCCAGTGGGGTAAGGGGATGGCTGGGGTGGGGGGTTGCTATTTTTAAGAAGCTGAATTTCCCGCCTATGCCAAGCCTGGATGGGAAAGAGGGATTGGAAGCTACTATATGCAAATACTTTAATTTCCATGGAACATGAAATGACAGGAATATAGAATAAGAAAAAAGAATGTTGTTGTCCCTTTTTCCCAGCCTGGCATTAGATTTTTCCCTTTCCTCCCTTTCTGTGAGTGAAAAGTTTTGGAGAGTTCCTTCTCTGGCTACAGCTTTGCTTCCAGCAAAAGTATCATTTCACCTTCTACTCCAGGGATAGGAGCTCTACTTCAGACAGCAAAAAGAACCAGAAGTGGTCTGAAAAAACTGGAAATTTAAGTGGAAGTTTGAGTCAAGAACTTGGACATGCTGGAAAACTGTTGGAATAGCTTCTTTCCAGAGGGTGCCTCTCATGGCCATCTTTCTCGTGAACACAGACTGATTAGATGTTTCTGCTTACAACTTGTGACTTTGCCTGTTCCATTTGTGCATTGCAGCCATAATCCCAGAATCACTCAGACTGGAAAGCAATCACGAGGTCACCGAATCCAACCTCCAGCTGAAGGTGAAATCAACACTGAATTCAGGTGAGGCTGCTTAAGACTTTGTCCAGTGGGATCTTGAAAACATCCAAGGACAGATATTCCACAACATCTCTGGGCAGCTGTTCTAGTGATTAGTTGTCCTCACCATTATTTTTTTTCCTTATACACAACTTAAACCTCAGTTGTTTCAGTTTGTGATCACTGTTGCTCATTCTCCTGCTGTGCACCTTCCTAAGGTCTTGGCTCCATCTTCTGAGTAACTACCTTGTAGATATGGGAAGTTATTCGGTCTCCCCTCCTCCCACCAAGCCTTCTCTTCTGCAGGCTAAATAAGCCATGCTCCCTCAACCTCTCCTCATAGTTGATGGGTGTCAACTCCATGACTATCTTGGTGGCCTTCAGTTGGACCTGCTCAAGTTTATAACTATCTTTCTTGTTTGAGGGGGTAGGGAGGTGTGGGGACAAATCTGGGTGCAGTATTTTGGATGTGGCCAAACAGGTGCTGAGGACTGGGAAATAATCACTTCCCTCAATCAACTGACTACGTTCCTGTTGCTATCAGTCAGGACACTGTTAGCCTTCATTGCTGCCAGAGTGCAACGCTGACTCCTATCCAGCCTTCTATCCACCGGGACCCGAGGTCTTCTGGGTCCTTTTCAGCAGAACTTCTACCCATCCCATCAGTCCCCTGGCGGTACAATTACATGGGGCTTGTCCATCCCATGTGCAGGACTTGGTAATTGTTCCTCTTGAATTTCATAAGGTTGCTGTCAGGCCATCCCTCCAGCTTCTCCAGCCCATTCTCCAGCTGAATGACAGCTCTGCATGAGGGCTATTTCAACTGTCCTCTACCAGCTTGGTGAGGCTGCATTTGCTCTTCTCCTCTAGGTCACTGATAAGCGGTGAAGTGCTGGGATCTAGCACCCACTATTTTACGGATAAATGAGAATTTACACACTGTGCTGGACTTTTAAGGGAACTAGAGACCTTTACATGTGCATGCATGCCTGTTGTAAGGGACTTACAGAGAACAAATCAAGGTATATGTATAGACATTTCCTTTATGAAACCAGAGGGCCTGAGTCCTTCATATAAAATTATTCCCCCTGCAGGCATTCTTGTTGGAATCTTGAGAGACTGAGTGGCATTTGAAGAGTTATACGTAATGAGGTCTTGGTATTGCTATCCCTAAATGTTTCCATGTAGTAAGTCAAGTCTCCTTAAAGCATTGAGGTTTTCTTCAAATCAAGTTTTCTTATGTCGTAAAGGCTTGGCCCTTTTTTATGTCTCTTGTGTTCTGAACAATATCAAAGTTTGTCTACAAAAAAAAGTAAAAGTCAGAAAATGGCAAGTCTCCCTAAGACTATGAGTGAGAGAAATATTTTATTGTGAAATTCAGTATAAAAGTGTGAAGGCTGAAAACTCCAAAATCCTCTAAGAAAGGCAGTTCTTCCTGGGTGAATTTAATCACGTTAATGTCATCTTAAATATGTGCAAACCCTGTGCCATGAAGTTCTAGAAAGAAAAAAAAAAATCTTTGCAGTCATCAACTGGTGGCAAAGGGGAAAAACAGCCACAGAGAGCACTTTATTCAAATAAGGTTTCTGCCTGGAATTCCTCTGGTGACATATGCAGAGGCACTGCAACTTGGCCAAAGCTTAGAATTGCTTGGGTGATAAAACTGTGGAAAGGAGAGCTTCTTCGGTCTCTCTCTCTTTCTTTTATTACTTTAAGTAAAATTTGTGGATTTTTTTGCTGTTTTTATCTTTTTTAAAATAAAGAGTAGACAAGTGGCTTGCAGAACCTAGAATATTTATTTCTCAAGGTGGGGATTTAACTCTAGGCTGCAAAGTCATGCATCTAAGCTCTGGTAAGAGACAAACTTCGATACACAGCCCATACTCAGTATTTCTTGTCTAGAATCTCTAGGCCGCTCCCCACCAGCATGCAATCTTCTCTTCTTATGTGGAGGTGCCTAATTCTCTTCATTCGGTCTTGTGGAGGCCTAGGTGGCTAACAGCAACACCTCTGTTTCCCTTTAGGTGTCAAGGTGCTGTAACTTAGACACTTTGTTCTTTATTGGATCTAGGTCTTGCATACTCGCGTGATTGTAAGAACGTTCCTGATTCAGTTGAGACAAAAGTTTTACAAGCGCTGTAGCTGAACTGGCAAAAATCAATTCATGGAGGTACATCACCTCTTCCATGGCTCTTAGGCAGAAATTTACCCTAGTACAGCAAATGAACATAGACGTGCAAGTCAGTCTTTGCACTGATATGCTGTAAGGTAGTGGTAAAGGCATCTAGTGTGAGTAGAGCTCAGTTTTGAGTCATCGTTAGGCCCCTTTTGCATCAGTACAGTGGAAGAAGAGGCAATGAAGACTGACTTAAAGACAGTGCTCAAATTGCTCTTTTTGGTAGGAATTTCTTCAGTAGCCAAGAGTTATCGTTGTAGACCTGTGCTATCCACTGATACATAGCAAACATGCTGGGGTGCTTCCTTCTCTCTAGATAAGTGTGCTGGATTAACAGTGGTGTTCTCTCTCCTTCTTCTTTCCCAGTTCACATATAACGGTCACTAAAGAGTGCTGCTCTTAATGGCAGAGTTAAAAACAGCAGCTGAGGCTACAGGGGAACATCCTCAAAGAGTGGGGTAGGGTGGGAGTTAGAAGCAGGATCTTAAGCAATCTTCACATAAAGTCCTGTTTCTCATCTTCCAGAAGCTATGGGTAGAGTACACAAAAAACAGTCAGCATCAAATCCCTGCAGAATGTGTTTATTTTGAGAACTCTCCTAAGATCCTAATCAACACTGAGTTTTTAGTAAAGAACATATTTCTGATACATATCTTTCCCCAGACCACTTGAACATTTTTGAAGGGCAAACACCCAAAGAGAAGGTACCCACTGACTCGCTCCAATCTTGTGGTTTAGAGCTTCAGCTACATCTTTATACAGTTTCACTCCTCAGATGCTTGTCTTTGCAAGGGCCTCAGGCACTGGTGACAATTCAGTCTCTCCTGGTCTCCACTCGTGGTATTCAGACTGATCTCTTGGGAATAGAAACTTTTCATCTTAAGTGTCTGCGTTTAGTATGAGGGGATTTGGGTGACACTTCATGAGCAACACTATACAGGAGATGATTCAGTGGTCTCTTGTGACTTAAATTTTCTAAATGTGTGAAAATCTAATCAGGTTTAACCAGCTCTCCAACCCCAAAATGATATCATTAACCGTCACATGCATAAATAATAGTGATAGGGTTGTTATTCATATATATATCTAAATCTTGTTTATATCTTGCTAAATTCTTTGTTTCAAGCATATCCTGTAGCAATGACCAATTATATGTTCTGCTAAAAAGTGTTTACTTTCACCATATTTAAGTGACTTACCTTTTAACTTCCCTGAATGTGACTGTTCTCCCTTTTCAGAGCATCTGTGATATTGTATATTATTTTCTTGTCCCTTGTTATTTACTTCTTCTCTAAAGTGAAGAAATCCTTTCTTTTTCACTAATTTTCCAAATCTGGAAACGATATGATATCTTTGCTGAGGCAGAACTGATTATAGATAAGATCACATGTGATATAAGTGGCTTTATACCAATTTCTTCATTATTTATTCCATGTGTCCTCCGGTTGCCCAGCTCTGTTGTCTAACAGCTAAACAATACCCTCTCTTGCTTTGAGGGAAAAAACCCAAAAACCCCCAAGTATTTCACACATACTCATTTAAAAACAGAGCAAAGCAGATGGAATATTTGAATAGCCCTAACCATTATGCTTCAGTGTCAGAACTTTTGGTTTGTCTTTCATGGGGTGCACCCATGGCTTTAGTGTCCCAAACCATCAGCCTGCAAGCTCATGCCAACCCATAAAGAATGTGAAATATTGCTTTTCAAATTTAATTTATGTTTCTTTGTTTGCAGAGAAACTTTTATTCCCCATCTTCAAACAGAGTTTGAAGCTGCTTGCATCCTTACAGCATGCTGCTTCCCCTCCAGAAGATAGCATTATAGAAAAAATTATATTCTAATAGTGTTAATCTGTGGGGGTTTTTGAGACTTAAAAGCTGATTCTCATTGGAGCAAAGTATCTTTTAAATAGTGGTAGCTACGGAGCGGCTGGGGATGCAAAAAGAGATTTTGCCTTCTTCAAGACCTCTCTAATTTACTAGGGTAATTTAAACTGTCCTCAGCATACAGTTGCGTCTGGACAGGATGCGAAAACTGTACAAGTAAAATTGAAATCTTTCTTTATTTTATCTCTTTTCCCTATATACTTGGTTTTGGGGGGGGGTTTCACCCTCAGCTAATTACATTATAGGTCATTAAGGGATGGATGGAAGAGGGTGGAACTAGAGCGTTAATCTGGGATTTGGAACTACATTCAGCTCCTTTCTTTTCCGTGAACTTCTGGTAAGTCATTGGTTGAGGCCTGTGGTCCCAATTTCTCAGATGTACATACATAATTAAATACTCCTGAAAACTACAGAAATCGGATACTTTGCTTGGATCCTGATCTTCCAGCATCTTCAGCTCTTCACCTGAAAAACAGAAATAAAATTACTTTCCTACCTTACAGAGTAGAAAATATGGTTTGTAGAAAACACATGAAAGATGGTGAAGAGCTTGGAACCTGCAATTATGCAGAAATAGGGATGGAGGGCCTTACATGTGCACCTACATGAGGCGTATGGGTGTAGATGTTAATGTATTTTTAGATGGGAAACCCAGATGAATCTAAACCTTTCTTCACTGATCACCCTGGCAGCCACCTCAGAAGACTCAGAGAAACTTAGATGAGCCGTACACAGACGTGTAACGTTAGTTATGTGAACCTTAGATGAAAACAAAACCCACTCTATCTGCAGAGTTGACTCAGTGCATCTGTGGATAAGTCTATAGTTTTGGTTCACTTACTACTGGCCTTAAAGGCTTCTGTGATAGGGTTATTTTTAGGCTGATTTTCTAAAGAAATAATGTTTCTGTGAACATACGGTCTGTCCATCCATCCTTCCTAATAACTTTTTAACTCACTTGTCCATTTCAGCTCAATTTGACAGTGGGGTAGAACTGAAGACAAGTGCCTGTGAATTTTCATCAAAAGGGGTATCTGGGTAGAGGAAGAAGATTCGGATTGGTGCTTTCACTGAGGAAAAGGCAATTATAATTTAGTTCCTTATCCACCTGAAAAAGTAGTAACCAGCTGAGCAGGCAGCACATGCGTTGCCCTAAAACAGCTGGGACCACTGCCTCAGCCAACTGCTAAGGCATACGGCATGCCACCGTGGAGAGGGGAAGGAGAGGAGATGCTATGGATGTGATAAAGATGGTGGGAATGAGGAATATGGGAACAAGGGACAGGGCACAAATCCATAGGAAACCGGGCATCCAGAGCTGTTCTGCTTACTTCTTTTTGTGGTGTTTCCTCTTGTGTTGGTGCTATCAAAACCTCTTTCTGTGAGGGAAAGGACAAGGAGAGAGAAAAGCATGGCAGGTGCTAACTTAAAACTTATAAAACAGGGAAGCAGAGCCAAGACTGGCGCCTGTGGCAGTGAAGGTCCTGGACAGAAAGAAAGCAGCTGCCCTGCAAGCATGTGAGTTAGAGGTCTGGTTATGTGGGACTGGGAGAGAGGATACGGTTTCAAGCCTCCTATTTAGTTCGTGGGACTTAATAGCTCTGCTGTGTATTTGGGGCCCACCGAAAAGCAGCCAATATTATCTATACGCTCTACTCTTTTCCTCAGGGGTGAAGTAAGGACAGGCTTTCAGTCAGACCTTACCGTGTTTCCCAGCTTTTGTGGGTTTCAGTCAGCCCCTTGTAGTTTAGTGGAGGGATTTTTTTTCACTGTGGTTTGAATACTTAAGGAATATACTCTAACGTACCATTTTAATTTCAATTGGTTTGCATGTTAGCTTGATTATATAAACCCCTTGTTTTTGCTTTCCAAATGCAAGGAAGTCCGTTAGACAGCGTGTAAGATTTACCCCCTCAGTCTCATTTGTAGCCGTAGGGAGGGTGGGGAAAAAAAAGCTATTGTGTGAAGAAATAAGAGATTCTCAGTGAAATGTGGTGATGCATGTCACATTGTTGGAGGGAAGCAATGGGAGCCCTGGTCTGAAGCACATGAAAGTCTTTGGATCCACTCGCGAGTCCCTTCTGCACCCTTTGTTCATGCAGGAGCCTGCAGTGGCAGCCTCTGCACTGGAGGCTCCCAGCTTCACGGGGCAGTTCAGCCAGGACATTTCTGAATACCCAACACTTCATGCCAGCTGTTCATCTAACTCTGTGGATAGCATCAGTCAGCTCCTCAACGGGGGCTTGCTCCTCTCTGGTGTTAGCATGCTGTTGCAGCTTGACAATGCAATTGTGCGTGTGCTTGCATTCAGCACGAGTGGGGCCATTACAGTGTAGATTGCTCACTGGCCTGATGGTGCAAATATTCCTGGAGGCAGGATGTACCCTTGCAGCATTGGGACTCTGAAGCAAGTGTGTGCAGCTCTAGCTGCTTCCATGGCTTTGTACAGATGTACATGAGTTGAGGATCTAATCCAGAAATACCACCTTTCCTACCCCTTTCCCTCTCCGTGGTTACACACAAAATACCTTTTTTTTTTTTTTTTTTATTTTAGGAAGAAACACTTCTCAGGATCCCCTCTCTTTACAAAGTGAAACAATCATTTTTCCATTATACTGACATATTTCTCTGTGGGAACTGCAAGGGAAAAAGCTCTGCCAAATATATTCTACTTTTTCTTCTTTTTTTAACATATGTTGTCTTGAATCAGTGAGAGGTCTCCTATGCCCAAACATGATTAAAAACCATATAAGTTAAGTCTTTTTGAGCTGAGTGCATGTTATAAAAGCCGCTGTGAGTCAACAGCAATTTTACAGTCTTAGTTTTGTGTGGTCCTTGTTTGGAGAGTATTAGGCATAAAGTTGTCATACTGGAGCTCTGATGGGTGCACTCAGTAGGTGTGATTTATGGGATTTGTTGCCCTGTGAGAATGAAGTCATGTCGTGTATCAGGGTTGCCCTGCAAACGAAGCAATTAAATTTTGTCATCTTTCTTCCAAAGGTGTCCTGAGCAGGGGTAAGAGCAAGCATGGGGGAATGTAAAATGGGGGGTGGGAGAGAGAGGTGATTAGATTCCATCTGTTGATGAACACTTACAACACTTTTTCTGAAGTCTTTAACTGAATTACATTTGCTGAAGCCTAGTGCCACATCTGGAGGCAAACAGCACATCTTTTACTTGCCAGTTCTATTTATATGCCTGTGAAGTAGATCATTGTAATGAATACAGATGGGCAATAACTACAAAGTTATTGCATAATTTTTCAAAATTTTATGATTGCCTTTCCTACTTCCTCTTAGAATAATGGCTCCACTGTACAGCCTGCAGACCATTCACTATATCTTTCGTACATTTTACCACTTCAGCAGATTTTAATTTATTGGAGACACACTAGAAGTGGTAGGTAAACAATCTACAGAAAGAATCCGATTTATAAGACAAGGAAGACTTGAACCAGTATTAAGTTGCTTTGGAGATCACTTGGTGAATGCAAGTATATATGATTTTTCATCTTTCTGACTTGGCAGCAAAGGGCAGCGAGTGTGTGTGTGGGGAGGAAGTCAACTGAAAGCCACCCACCGCCAGCTTTACAGAATATAGAACAGGTTTGTAATAGGATGTCTAGCCGGATGGAAAGTGTTTTTGTACAATTTGCAGGTTTAAACCTGCCTCAGGGAAAGTTTCAGACCTGCTGTGAGAAATCCAATTCTCTTTCACAGGGATGAAGCAGGATTGGTTTTGCCACCCTCGTGCTAGCTGGAGTAGTTTTGACCTGTGACTGTCATTCTGCTTTCCCCCCACTCCAGTCCAATCCATTCTACTTGCACTTCTGAAATAATGAAGTGGAGCACTTTTTCCTGAGCTGTGATTATGACTAAACTGACTTCTGAGAGTACGATCCATCTCCCATTTAAGTCAATGGAAGTCTTTAAGTTGATAAAATGAGTATTGGGTGTGTCCCTAACACAACTGAGTTTAAATCCTGGCCACACTGAAGCTGATGGCAAAGAGAAATTGGAGTTTCACCCTGATGTCTATGCATTATCTGCTGTATTGGCAAAGCTTATCACAAAGTCTGCTTCCCCTTGAAGGCAGAGCTAAGTGCCTTTGAACCACATGCAGCTTTTCTTAGTCTCACTTCTGAAACCAGTCCCAACTCAAGTCTGCAATCCTCAGGACCACCAATAATGAACTGTTTGAATGCCAGTTAAGCTCGTCTTTGAACCCCGTTTTGGGACTGGCTTATGATTACATAATTGACTCTCAAAGCCAAAGACCTTTGACCTAAATATTCAGAAATGTATAGTGTTTTGGGTGCCCAGCTAGAAATCTGTCAGAGACACTTGATTTTCAGAAGGGTCCCTGCATCTAAAAATCTTGACTTCTCAAATTGCTTCATGGTATATAATAAAAAATTTGGATACCTCAGTCACTTTTGGTAACTAAACCGTCCTCTAATTTATCAAACTTTTACAGCGCACAACACCAATGGGTGTTTACACCATAGAAGTATGCTTTGGTGTTGAATTCCCATTCATCTTTCTTTGGCTGATCTTTCTAAAAAAAATTACCAGGACTGACAACTGATTATGGTGGCAAAAGTGGTTCTGTAAGCCGGTTTTGCCAGCACAGAGAACACTATATCCCCATCCAGCAATAAAGGATTTTTGTCATTGTTGTCTGCTTTTTATTCAAACCTGGGATACAAAAGACCATTTCTCATTGGGTTTTTTCCCCATAATTTTGTGGCATTTCATTTATTATCTACTATTATAATAAATTTGACCCTTGCTCACTCTGAATAAAGGGCATCTGTTGTGTTTTGTTCGCCTTTCCCTGAAGCATAAGGACTCCAACTTTGCTAGATGAATTGTCTCAAGAAACCACAAGCACATACTTAGTACTGCACCAGCAACTTCATAATACATTATGAACAGAGCTAAAATGTTTTTGATGTATTTCTTTTTTCATTCTGATCAACAGTTTAAAATTGGAAGAAGAACTGAAGCCTGCAGTTTCACAGTCTCTCAGTGGCCTCCTGTCCTCCAGCTGGAATGTTTCAGCCTTGAGCCTGAATCATGCATAGAGCAGAGGAAGGTAACTCTGTCTAACCTTCACCCCTGCTTCAAACACCGAAACCTATATTATCAGCATTTCAAATCATAAGTTTCCCTTTCACACACAGACAACCATTTCCTTCATATGAGGTCACAAACATTTCAGATTTCCCATCTCCTCAAAAGATTTTACTCTTTCTTTTCCCTCTTTCTATATTTTTTTAACACTTTGGCATAGTCGGTTCTTTCACCATATGGAACCACTTCTACCTCCTTATCCCCTGTACACACTTTCCCACTCAACATGATGACATGTGACCACTCAACTCATAAACAGGAGTTAGGGAAACAGAGGTTAAACCACGGGCACCAAAAGTGGTTTTGAGAATGCAAATGTGGAAAAAGTGGGATAATCCACAAGCGTGTGGTTTGTTACCATCTGCCTCATGTTCTGAATGTATAAGCACATTCACCCAGAGTTTACAATTGAAGGGATACAATGTTTTTTTTTCCTGGTAAAATACTGTGCATTTTGGCTTGAAAAGCATGCTTGCTTCCCTTCCCGTGGTGAGATTACAGGTGCTGCACGCTGCTATTATGGTTGATCTTTTTCAATAAAGATCCCACACAGGCCAGGATACTAAACACGCAACTCGACTTGATCCTGATGGATTGCCTGTAATCCCACATCTATCTTCTTCCTCCTGTAGCTCCATCTAGCGGCTCCGCTACATCTGTACATCTGCCATATCGCTTATCTACATACGTATGCGAATGAGGAATGCGTAAATAGAGGTACACATATGTGTAGAAATACACGTAGGCAAACGCATATCTTCACCCACATGCATACACTATGGGGCAGATTTCAAAAGGTGTTTAGCATCACTTGGGCATTATTTAGGTGACTGGCAGCTGCCATGCACAGACAACAAACTTGCCCTGTGACAGTAGGGAGGGTTATAGCTGAGGTAGCATAGTCTATAAGGTACATGGAAAATGCCATCCCCTGGGTCTGCGTACTGGGCACAGCTCCAGGCTGCTTGGGAAGTGGACTCAGCTGGGGCTGCCTCAGAACTGGACGGCAAGGCTGGCAGCTCAGGGGCCGTCTGCACCACTGCTGCATGGACTCGCCTGCGAAAAGGAGCTGACTTTTCAGAAAGTTCATGCCCAGTAGATCATGAGTGTGTCCAAGGTGCCACAGGGATTATATATCTCTTAAAAGGAGTGAAAGTTAATATGTACCAATATGGTATAACGCATACCAGCCAGGGAAAAGAGGGACAGCTGAATATGGAAGTGGCCCCCCAGCTTTTGCACTTTGACTTTTCTTTGCTGTAAATGTCCATCCCAAAGAAGAACACTCAAAGCGGAATGTTTCTTTCTTAACTTTTCTTTCATTAATTTAGAGTTTCCACTGAGAATAGGCTTAAGGTGATTACACAAAGGAAAATTATCTGCTAAGATAGTGGGAGAATATAGGAACTGGTGGGGCATCTGGTGGGAGACGTGGTGTCTAAGGCAGGGCTTAAAAACAGATAATGAAACATGGGTCTTATGAGAAGCTGGTGAAACAGGCCCGCTACCCAAGTCCTGCTTTTGGGAAGTGATGCTTGGCACCTCTTTCCGAAGAGTTGGTCTTCAGCTTCGAACTTCACTTCCTTTGGCTGGGTCTTGCTGGCCATCACAGGTGGTCCTGGGAGCACCTCTCAGTGCCGGCCCTCGGTGCCTCGGCTTCTGGCACTCAGCAAGCATTTCAGCTGAGACACCTCACCATGGCCACTTATTCGGAAGGAGGAGTTAACTGGAAGCAGGAGCGGAAAGGCTTTGTGAGGCACTCGAAATAGGTAGAGCCTTTTCAAAGAGACACTAGACCCAAAAATTTGTCAAAAGCACAGAGCTGGCTTAAATGTCTGACTTGTTTGTGAAATCTGGCACCAGAGGTGTTAGCAACAGAGTATCTGGGCAAACGAGAATCAGGGCTGTAATTAACTTCAGAGGCTGCAATTATTCAAGAGCGGCTCCAGGGTCTGGGGGACACACGACACAAGGCCATGTTAGCAGCAGAGTCCAGGGAATCCCTCCTCCTGCCAGCCATGCTTCTGTCATGTGTGTGACATGCTACACTGTTTCTGCATCTGCTGTTCAAATTTTCACATGCTTTCATCATACTCTGTGAGGTAACCATGTCTTTTCACAATACAAAGGTCTAATGAAGCAGGGAGCTGGTAAATCTGTAGGTTTGGGGCTCAGGTCTGCTGCTGACAGGCTTCATCCAGGTCATTTCACCCTCTGTGTCATAGTCTCCCACCTGCAGAAAACAGTGTTAATAATATTTAACTACCTCATGGTACTAAATTGCAGCTTAATTAATGGTTTGCAAAGCACTTTGAAATGCTCACTTGAAATAGGCAAAGGATAATTAACATCATGTATTTATTTAGTGAGCTTTCCTTGCCAGGCACAATCTTCCGAAAATTCCCCTTGCAATAACTGTTTGCACTGCTCTAGGAAAAACAAAGCGGTTCAGCCAGTATGTTTTCTGTGGGGAGACTTTCTGCTGCATGAATCAGATGGCTGAAACTTGAAGAGAGCAGTTGCCAAGATGAGGGGCAGACATGTTCCTGAACAGGGGGAGGAGATGAACAGATGTACAAGTGTTCGCGCTCCCTCAGAGGCGTGTGCATTGTACCAGGCAACCTTAATGACAGCACTACAAGGCCGTTGCTCAATTCTGAGCTTGGCCAAAGCAGGCCCCCGTTCTTCTGTAGGACTTCTGGTTGCGTCTTCCTTCCGTAGGACTGCTGCTCGTGTCTTGTGGGTGAATGCAGGCATCAGCTAGACAGCAAGGTCTTCAGAGCTGACCTGTTTCTGTGAGATATTTCATACCTCCCCTTCACTGTGCTTTCCAAATTTTGCTAAATATGGAACAACGGCTTCAAGACCAGGACAGGAAAAATCTGAAATCTGAATCACTCTTACCATAGTGAAGCTTATACCTCTGCCCAGGAAAAGTCATGGATTCAGATAGCTGCCACACCAAGTTGCACTCTCTGTTAATGCAATGGATGCGGCACAAGTGATGCAAGGTGGGATGTAGCCCCCAACAGCAAATCAGGCAGCACACAAGAAAACACAGCCTACCTGGGAGTCTTTGCAGGCTCCTGATTTCTAGGCGTACCTGCAGTACTGGAGAGAAGGCTAAGCATTAAGTTTGGCTTGAATGATGAACAAATAATTTCCAGTAAGAAGCTGCTTATTCTTGGATAGGGCTGTGCAAACTGAATTTTAGGTCTAAATTTTGAGTTGTCCATGGAGAGGTCATGGTCACTTACTCCAGAAAGGAATGACTGACATTTTCATAACGCCCTGCCAATGCTCTGTCTTTTTTCACTTTCTCACCCCTGAGGTGAGATTGGGAGAAAACACTCAAACAGTTCCTACAACCTTTCCCTGGTGTTATGAGTGAGAAGTGGGAGGTTCAAAGAAAACAGGGGAATTTGATGCCTAAACCAAGCAGACTTTGCCTAGTCAGTCTGTACAATAATAAACACTGAAGATTGCTCTTGAGGCATATTGTGAAATCCTGCCTCCTAATGGGGATAGAGGCTTAGGATAAATCGTAACTGCGTTTCACCTGTAGTCTGGGTTCAGGAGCTCGGTTCCATAGGTCAGGCCTTGAAAAATGGTAAACAGGAAAATAAACCCAGCGAGCCCTCTGTGCATGTGCTGATAATTTTGTATGACTCTTTCGAAGAGATCATGTCATTGAAGAAAAGCACATATCAAAAAGTCTGCTTACAGGCTTTTGAATAAATGAGAGCTGTTTAATTACATTGATGATCTTTGTTTGCTTATGTCAGCATTGCTAAGCTGAAACCTTCACAAAATGTCAGTCAGCACCCTCAAAATTAGGAAATTAGTTAAAAAATCATGGCATTTCTCAAATAAATAAATAAATATAGCTTGAGTCTTTACTTTCCCTCCCAATGACCTTCTGATTTTTAAGTTTTTAGATCTCATTTTCAAGCTTTCCTCTATAATCATACAGGTTGGAAAGGGGGGTTTTGTGGGGTTTTTTTCAGTGAAAGCAGAGATTATAACTTAATCATGTGCCTTTGTCAACTGAAGCTATAAAAGCACCAAATGTAGAAAGACTCAAAACAAAATCAGTGAAGCTGTCAAAACTGTAACATCTGCCTGTTGCACCCCACATTGCAGATCTCACACCTGCCTTTGATCCAGCACCCCCAGCCCTGGGTGGGAGCTCACAAGGGCAGAGCCACTTCGGTGCAGGGACACAGGAATGTGGGGCAGGACGGGAGCCCACGTCTCAGCCTCACCTTCCCAACCACTGACCTACTTATAAAGCACCAGGTTCCACCTTCCCTCACAGCAGGTCGTGCCTTACTCCAGGGTCAGCTTTGATGAGATCAAAGAGGCTGCCTACAGAATAAGTTATTAATCCGGGTAAGGCTGGAGCAGATCTCAGGTTGCCTCTGAATTCAAGAGGAATTCAGCAGGTAAAGTCAGGCTTGTCCCTTTCTTTGACTTAAGCCTACCACAATGCAGAAGTGCCCTCTAATGTTGTTCATGAAATAGAAGGCCTGCATGCTCAAGCAAAGCTCCTGATAGCTGCAGGTGTATTTTTCTTGGGAAGCTAAACTGCTAGAGAAACAAAAGTTTTGGTCAGTTTAATTTGGCAAGACAAAAATGCCGTCCTAGGGGAAGACTTTATTTAGAAACTTTATTTTTCCCCTGTTAACTTGGATATTTTGTTGAAAAAAAAAGTTTAAAGGTTCAAAAGTTCACAAGAAACTTTTTGCTGTTGTATTAAAAAAATAATAATTTCCCAGTTGGGCAGGACACTCCATAGATTAATTTGTTGTTACAGAACATGTTGAACCCCAAAGTGACATTTCATTAGTTTTTGTGCTATAGTTTTAAATCTTTTTCTGTATAACTCGTTTGCCTAATATAAGAGTCTATAGCCCCAGTGCAAAAGGAAAAGGGGACTGCTTTCTTCTAACAAAAATCCTGGCTTTACTAGCATGAGGTATGCAACATGTAATTCTACCAGTCATTCTTTTTCTTTAGTGGAATGAGGTCTAATGATTTTAATTGCTGACATTTCCTTACTCTAATTAAGACATACTCTTCACCATTGGAAGCCTGATCATGACATGAATGATTCTTCTCCAGAGAAAGCCAAGAACGTTCAGCCAAACTCAAGGTCAGCTACTAGGTGACAGCTGGCACTTGAAACCAGGAGATAAAAATAGCATACAGTCTTCATGTGTGCACAATGGGCAATGAGTCTGCAGAATGTTTTTGGTGGGGGAACTACGGAGGTCACCATGGAGTGAAATATTAATCTGACTTTTTTCTACACAGCCTGAGTTTGCAGAAGCAAAACAATTCCTGCATGCAGCGCCTTTTAATGTTATACTAAAAATAAGATTCCCCTACCAAATGCAGTACGTCTCATTCTGGGTGCTTTGGCTTTAGGAATACTGCAACACAGGCTTTGATAATCGAGAGAAGGTCCAGAAAAGAAAAAAATAAGGTTCACTACAGTCTTAGAAAAAGATAGAAGCCGTAGAAGAGTCATCATCATCTAACTGCATGGGACAGACCTAAAAAAAAGAAAGAGAGCCTGGAGGAAAGATGCAAGAACATAACACTGGATAATTAACAAAGAACTCCAAACAAAGCCCACCACTTGGGATTCAGTAAATATTGCACTGTGTGCTGCATGTGACTGCTAGGATGAGTGAAAATGCCATATTTGAGCTTGCTGCCTCTGGCCTCCAGGTGGTCAGTCCTGGGGGCACAGAGAATGGCAAGAAGAGTCATCAGAGTATCCAAAAATAAACCTGTGTATAAAAATGTAGTGAGTACTTTGAAGGGCAGTTATGGGGAGTGCGGAGTAAGACTTCTGGCTCATTGCATGAATGGCAGGACACGTTTGTGCCTCCTTCTCTGATCAAACCAGGCAAATGCTAGCAGAAGGGGTGAATGACATCGGGGGCACGGGAAGGTGCTTACTTGTGGCTTGGGAGAGCCTGGAGCTCTCTCACAGGGAGCCTTGACCTTCAGAGGGCGTCTGGGAGGTATTACTGTGGGTGGTTTCTTAGTTTGTATTTCCTCAGAGGATCCTCAGACACTTCAAGCAGCTACAGCCAGATTAGATGACCAGTCAACCTTTTCAATTCCCACTGTATAGCAGGTGAAACAATAAAAAAAGTATTGAGTAAGGAACATTAATCTATATTCAGAGCTTTTTAATAAATTATAAATAAATATATCTGCTTCATTCCTTTGAATTCTACCCGCTTGTGTTTAGCTATGTGTTTTTAGTGGCAACACAATCTCCGTGAGCCGTAGGCCCAACGAAATCATGAGCTATTTTTAAAAAAATAAAAATAATCTGAGCTGGAATTTAAAATAGGGTGTGGTGGAACGACAAGGGTGAAAAGTTTGACAGCGTATCAATAGGCAGTTGGGACCTCCTGGCAATCCCTTCACTTCCTCTTCAGTGAACACAAGATTTTCGCAGAGGTGCATTTTTACTGCCACATTTTTGCAGCTTCCCGTTTCAGCCCTAGTTTATGCATTCCGCAGCAAGAAATCAAAAACTATCAATCACGTTACCTCTCATCCTCTGAACAAACTTTTTTGTTCAGGCACTTTGGCTGAAGCAGACAGAATGCCACAGAATTTTAAATTCAAAATTGAAGTGTTCCCTTTAGCATTATGTTTAACTCCTTGTGGGAGAGGGGCTGGGAGGATATTTCCAAAGTAGTTTCTGGCTGGCCTGAAGCACAAGCTGGAGGAGACATGTACCCTCGGGAAGGCAGGAGGGGGAGAATGGTAGAGAAGATGGAAAAGGAAGTTGTTTTAGAAATTAAATAAAGTGAAAGCTTCAGGTTGGGGAGATGAGATAGGGCAGGGAATAGAGGATAGAGAATTCAGGCAAGCTGTCCATCTGATGAGGAGGAGGGAATAAGAATCACAAACCAAAGCTTAAACAAAAAAGCAATTTCAAAGTGTAGATGGTCACCTTCATCCTTTTTTTTCATTGAACTCCATCTGGATAAGGGGAAGAATGAATATTGTAAGAGCTCTACAGGACAAAATGGGTTTAACAAACCGGAGTAGCCATTCACAGCTTTGCTTGCGGTGATTTACAAACAGGTTTCATGACCAAGACTCCTGCCCTAGCTCCTTGAATACTATGTTGGTGTGAAAAACTTTTTGCAAATAAGTATGTTCAGTAGAAATGTAGGTTTTGGTACTTTATTTCCTTGCAGTCTATCTTCCCTCTCCTCTTCCTTACCCGTTTTTACTTCGTTTTTTTCTTGAGCCACATTTGTGAGGACGTGGCCTCATATCTAGGCATGGCAAAGTACGGAACAGAGGCAGAAAGAGTGATTGACAGAAGGACGACATTTTATGAGTGTGAAAGGTAGAATTAAATGTTCATTTACATTTCATCGTTGTTGTGGGGAAGTATCTTATTTTTATTTATGAAGCATTCCTAATAAGTTCAGTATTTTTGTGTTGTCTGGTGTTGGTATCAGTGAAATCCAATGCTATTGATTAAAACATTTGGTTATTTTTTGGTGAACTGGGCATCATTATAGTTTTAGAAAAAAAGCAATAGTGGTTGCAGGCAGTTATTTTTCCTGAATTCCCTGTAGCAGATTCTTTTTCTCTAGGCAGGAAACTCTAACAACTCTAGGTGAATGGGCCAAAGGAAAGCAGTGGTTTTGTACACTTCCCTAACATTCATGTGGCTTGGGCCATTCCAGAGGCTTGGAAGTCTTGCTTGGGGACTCTGAAACTTGCATTTTCAGAGTACTCGACAGACATTTTGGATAGATGACAACCGCCTCTTTTCCCTAAAGTCCTTCTTTCTAACTTTTCCATTAACGTTTACTTTTTCCAGTCACCACATCTCACAGAAGGGTTGGGGATTTTCATTCACTGCTAAAGCTGTCAGTCAAAATTGCTGGTTTTCTTTTTTTTCTTTAGGTTGTCTCTAAAGTCCATCTTCCCATCTCCATACAGAGAATTAAAGTTGATGACAAAGCTCATGTCATTCAAACACTGTGTCTTTCTTCTGTGCAGTCTCTCTGATACTAACATCTCCCCTCACAGCAGTAAGGTCTATTTTATCTCACCTTCAGCTTTCTTCATGGTTTCTTGCCTTCCACATCTAATTAGAGATCATTGTCTTCTTTTTCATACTCCTAAGGCAGATAAGTGCTAACATACTTAAATCTGGGGTAAAGCAGCAAACACCAACAGCCTGTTGCCGCCTGTCCTGCACTTGTAGGGCAGATCAAAACGAACAGGAAGTCTTGGATACCCTTATTTAATACATCTGAATGCTATTCCATCTCTCCCTCTCCTAATGTAAAAAGTAATACACTTTTTCCCAGGTTCTCGCCTCATTCCCACTGTCCTGCAAGCAACATTTCTTTCTTATGAAACTGGTGATTTAAAGAAAATATATTTTGAGAACCAGTTTTTTAAGGTTGTAAGCCAATTAAGGATGCCTCCAGACTTCCTCTAGTTTTTCTTTATTAAGCTGTGATGGCCTGAAGAGAACTGCTCTCAATTCAATTTAAGATTATCATGAGAAAACAGAACGTTAAGGTCTGGGCCTTTAAGTAAATCTTCTAAGAACATGGGGTCTCAGGAGAGCTACAAGGTTTGACTATGATTTCTCCTTCACTTTGATTAACCTGTTTATTCACCAGGGCACTACACTTCTTGGGTGACCATCTCGTCCACCATCTCTTTCAACCATATCCCCAGTGTGCATTCTTAAAAGGTGCTTTTGGAGTCAGAATCTTCTTCTTTCTATAACAAAAATAAGAACAATTTAGAAGTGTCAACACATGAAGGACTTCAAAAAATGTGACTAACACACCAGAATGAGTAGTCTTAGTTCTGTCACGTTGCTTCACTCAACTGTATACTTGTGGATGTCAGCTGGCACAGTGTAACCTGTCTGGATCGTGATCAGCACTCATTTGGGCAAAACAGTCAAGTCTGTCTAGTAGGTGACCCCACCTTTGTTGAATATGCTAATCCCTGAAAGGCCAGAGGATTGTGTAAAAGAGTGGGAAATCAAGGATCATCTTAAGACCAGCTCCAGGTGCATTTATATTGTCCAGGGGAGGACTTATCTTCTCTCTGAAAATTATTCTAATACAGATGTGTGGGAATACTTAAGCCACATGTGGCATCTGGTGAAAATAAAGATTTATTTTGGCTGAACTGGCTGTATTAGCCGATAGAGATCCGGCTTTGAACTAGATCTTAGTTCATAGCCTACTGCTGCCTTGGGATTAATTTCAGAATTTCTGTTTGTTTTTAATATGGAGAAATTACTTGCAGCTGATTTTTTAAGGTCTTTGTATTCTTCAAACAGGCAAGCTACTGAAAAGAGATGGGAAAGTCAGAAAAGACTGAAAATGACAGTAATTTTAGATGACATCAACTACAACGTTTTGGTTTCAGTTTGAAAGAAGGGTTATCCTAATCCTGCAGAAATTAATAGCTGTCTTGACAAGAGCTGGAGTTTAATGCATTTATCCTTGCCATGCTGTGTCTTCACTAGAGAATGCTCTCTTGCTTTGTGGACATGTTTGGGCTTCACCACTGCCTTCTGCTCAGAAGCGTCACCGTGACAATGCACAGACACATTTTCAGTCTGCGTCCCGCTGTCTTTTGCTGTGACTCTCCTTTCCCAGGACATTCTTTGGGCTGTTTGACCATCCTTTGCCTGGCTTTGTCCAGGAGACAAAGTGAATGCTTGCAGAGGCAGACAGATCAGTGGCAAGATATCTAGTCTTGCCATTGGTTTCTGCTGTTTTATTCTGTTTTGAGCGTGTCTTGCTTCCAATGGTGAAATAGAAAACATAGCGGGTGGCAGTGGAGGTTAGCAGGGGGAATTAGCACAGCTGAGGAGGGGAGCAGAGCAGAGCTCCTTTCTTGGCAGAATTCTGACTGGACAAGTTTCAGTTATGGAGAGTGAGAATCAAAGAAGCTTTTAGACTCTCATTCTCATGCAAATAGACCTGTATATGCCCAATTACCTCTGTAGCACCTCTCACTGTGATGTAGCTGGTTGCCTCATCTGTGAATTTCCTGCATCTTGCACACAAGGTTGCAAAGCAAGAAAGGGGCCCCAGAGGGTGTTGCCAGTTGGGCATGCCTGTGTTGAAAGTAGCATTACTAACAATCTCCAGGTGCAACCCAGCAGTGTTGCCTGTCCCCACATGAAGTCTCCCTACTCCCCCCCTTTCACACTGCCAGATAACNCTCATGGCCAGTCTGCGTTTCTATCTCTCAAAGCTACTGTCTTCCCAGCACATCTGCTGTCATGCAAGACAGGATGAACTACTGGCATAAGAAAAAAGGAAATCTGTTCGCCTTCCCCTACTAGAAGGAGGGGATTGTGGGTGGGCAGATGAGGAGGGCAATGAAAGATATTTCTATGTCTTCACCGACGTATAATACTCAAAATGAAGCCATTTTTCTTCTGTGATTCAAGTCAAAGATTTCAAAGTATTTTATTATGCATCCCACTTCACTGTGGCATCTCTTCAGATCTGACAAACCAACCAAGTGTACGTCATCATTTGGCCTTCTAGGCAAACCACAGCATTCTGTAGAGAGCATTTTGAGTGGGTGGTACTTACTGCTAACAGTAATGCCCAGGGATGTTATTAAGAGAATAAAGCTTCCTGGGGGTTCATTCTTTTGATTAAAACGTAATATTTCAAGTACTGACCACAATTCAAAATATCTCTTAATCAAAGAGCCCAGGATGTTACCATTGTAACTGTAATTTTTCTACCTAGAGCTCAGTCCATGTTTTAACTGAACTTGGTTTGCTCTGAATTTTCTGAGCTAGTTTTCTGTAGTGCATGTAGTCCCATTGAGCTCAGTTCTGTGCTGCAAAAAAATAAATAGAAGGAAACCTTTAAGAATTGCATAGATTTGTCTGCATTTATGCCATCATGTCTGATAGTAATTTGACCTATACAGAAACAGCTTGCTGCTCCAGTCCATCACAGAGACTGGACCAAGTAATTTCACCTGAAAGTATATATCATAGAGTGTTATAGGATCACTCAGAAGGAAAGGCAACATGTGAAAGACAATGCAATGCAGGATAGGGGTTTTTTTAACCGTTTTGCATACTCCTTCCAGTTCCCCAGCCAAAGATAAATGAATCTGCAAAGCCAACAGTCAGTTGAATAGTTGAAGGAGTAAGTGAACTCATACCCTTCTGAAAAAACATAATTATCATCTTTTCGACCAGTAGCCACCTCAGAACAGACTCTTGCCTCTTCTTATACTCTTCTAGCTCCTGAGGATTCATGAACCACATTTCTACTCTGCACTAGCTCCAAATAATTGAGATAAATCAATTTCTTGCCCCAGCTGAGCTCTCACCCCTGTGACTTTACCAGTCCACATAATCCCAGCCATCCTGTAGCATACTTACAACTGGGCTAGTCAGGGGAGCAAGATTTCCATATCAGTGTAGAGCTTTTCACCCTTAATCCTTACTTGAGGTCCTGCTTAGATTGTTCAAACGTTACTGGCAATCTGACGACTGGTTTGTCAGAAGTATTGTCTGTCTGGTCTATGTGAAATTAATTGGTGACCTCAAACTAGTTCCATCTCAACAGACGCAGTTTCCTTCAAACCACTGTCATAGATGGTTTCCATTGAAGAAATCAGAGGAATGATCAAATCTCCTCTTCAAAGAAGAGGTGGTTACAGGTACAAATCCACCTTTTGGGATGGGTTCAGCAAGGTTGTAATCTGAGGGTTAGGCGCGGCTGTGACAAGGTTGTCTGCCCCTTTTCAGGGCATATTTGCTGAGGGGACAGAAAGGGTAAAAGGATCTATGTGGAGAAGGATGAGAGAAGGGGGATATACTCAGGCTATAATTTCAGACAATCATCTTGAAATGCAAAAACTAGACTTGGTCTTGCTAGAGAACTGGCCTGCCTGTCCAATCACTCCTGACTTGGCATCTTTCATCAATAATGTGTTAATAGTACATTAAATCTAAAAAGACATCAAAGAACAAAACTGTACACTAATGAAAAACAAGGCTTTCTGTTATACATAGTACTTCAATAGCACTGTAGAGACAGGCAAGGTGAAGAACTTTGGGGAAGGTCAGGCTTTAGAAGATGTGGGAAGGATGGATTATGTTTTGCTGCTTTAGATTCTTGGCTGCTCTGCTGCCCACGAGTTACTTCTAGATGAAGAGTACCATGGAGTCTGGAATGGCAGAGAGGTGTCTTATTTTACTTTGCATTTAAATCTAAACATGTAAAGTAAGACATTTACCATGGACTTTTTCCCACTAAAAGAAATCTCACTGGCAAATATTTGAAGTGATCAAACAGACAAAATAGTCTCATCACAGACTGAAAATCACAGTAGTTCATAATTTTTAAAACCAAGCACAAAACAGCTAGGGGACTTAACAATTTACTTTTTTATTCTCACTCCTAAAATGCTGAATTGATTTCAATCACAGCTGGGGACAAGGACAGCCAACAACAACACATCACTCCTAGCGTGAGACCTTTTTATGTCCTCTTCTGGGATGCATCAAATGTCAATGACCAAATTATGACCCTTTCCACCTCCCTTCCTGAAAGCACAGCATTTTTACCAATAGCCATCAGTCAAGGTTTTAAAAAATGTGAAGCACAGGATTATGCCTAAAATGTTAAAGCACCTTCCATACTA
>WAAD01029593.1:1585-13219 GCA_013389945.1 Fregata magnificens
ATCTCTGCTATTCAAGTCTGAGGGTAAGGCAGAACATCAGGACCCACAGTCAGGAGCACCATACTCCTCCAGCTCCAGCTCAGCAGAGAAGCAAACGCCAGAATAAAAACCCAAAGAACTCCAGATACTTATACTGAACCAGGAAACCAGAATGCACCAAAATTTCCAAAACAGTATCTTTTGCAGAAATTAAGTTTACTTCAAGGCCTCCTCAAAAGTCTAATAGTTTCCTAAGGGGTAGGAGAAACTACATACACACACCTCAACAAACCCTATTCTAGTTAAGCCTCTCCTATGGCAACAGAGTGCTTGTGAAGTGCCCTTTCGCTTGACTACATTTTTAAAGAAGTGAGAGCAAGCTGCCTTTCCAACCAAACACGTCCAAATTGTCTACTAACTTGCCTGTGAAAGCCAAAAAACATTGAAGGCTAGGCAATTTTAAAATATTTCTTCCTGGATAAGTGCAACGCTGTCAAACTTCTCTGGGCAGCAGACAGTAACCATTCCCAGTACAAATGCAGCACAGAGCACCATCTCCTCACCTAGGAGTTCAGACTTGGTTTTTACTGTGAGTCACACAGGCTTATCTGACTCCGTACTGTGAAGATTTGCGTTTATTTATAAGAACAAAAGGCCAGCAGTTCCTGCATGTATGTTCATACACTTCCATTCTTTCGAATCCTTGCTTATTTTATTTCCCAAGAAGCATAAAGCCCTTCATTGCTCTAATTTGCAGGTGTAATCAGAGACTGACTTACATTTTCAAGTGTCATTTCAAGATAATACATTTTTGAGACAAAATGGAAAGCAGATTCGTTTACCCACTATGAGTTACTGAGTTTTGCAGCCTTCCAGTTTATCTTGCTGCAAGTCTCTACAGCTTTATTTCAGCTCTCCTCTCCAGCTACTTAAGAGGTTTAGATTCAAAGACATTCCACCTAATAAAGCGAACTGAGTGACTGTTCAACCTGAAGCAGTAATTTTCTTCTAGACAACTTCCATTGAGTAATTATTCCTAGAAGTAGTAGTATATTCTTCATTCCTTCTGCTCAAAATCTGTAAAGATTGGGTAATGGAGAGCCCACTTTGCATTTACATTGAAGGGATGTTCATAGCAGACCCATTATAAAACAGCTCGTGTAATTTAAATTCGAAGTCCCATCCAGAACCTGGAACTTATCTGCATTTCAATGCTACATTTGCTCTGACATTATGCATCTTCTTCTGGGAAAAGCAAATTCCTTGAAACAACAAACCTCTCATCCTTCAGCTTTAAATCAGGCAAGAACATATGTGTGTACGAACACAAGGTGAAAAGAGAAAGACCTCATTAAATGTCCACCAGTCCCTACGCATCTCTAAGTCACTGCTACATGGGAATAAAGCATGCGTGTTACAATAGCCACTTAGCTCCCAGTTACAGTTGTTGATCAACCTGAAAATGTACACACGTGCAATTTCACTCAACAGCATAGAAAGATACGTATTTGCTTTTATTCTTTAGCCCAGCAAGTCAGGAACATAAGCGTAAAAACCCTTGAGATTTGCTGCCCTCCCAAAAAAAGTCTGCGAAGGAACTAGAGCTGTCTGACTTATGTTGGTCATGACAAGAGTTCCAGAGTCTGGAACTCTTAGATTCCAGAAAAATAATTAGGGTCTTGGAGGTCAGACATTAAAAGAAGTATGAAGGCTGCCTGACTGCCTGTAAAATTGTTTAATTGTGACAGTTTCAAGTCATGTCTTGAGATCAAGACCACTTGCCTGTCACCTCACTGGCTTCTTCTGTATTTTGGAGAACCTTAACTACAAGTAGTAAAGCAGAAGTTAAGAACACAAATAGTGGATTTTTCTAAAGAATTTTTACTCCACTTGCAGTAGTATTTTTAGAATATTTATACAAATGCATGTTTAGAGACAAAGTTACCTAACTAAATATAGACTTTATATATACATCAACTCTGAACAATAATATTTTTATAAAGAATTTGTGTACTCGTGGATTCTCATATAACACTTAACAGACTACTTTAGAAAGACATTTACAAAAAAAAAAAACCACCAGTCTCCCACAAAATTTGTAAAATGTTTTGTAACACCACTAAGGATTTGCTTTCCAGACACCAAAACCAGCCGCTCAAAGCAGAGTGCCCTCACACAGGTTCTGCAACCCATTTTAAAAATTTTGACAAATTTCTGATTTCAGGAGGTGCTGAGCATCTGCTCTTTCCATTGGCTTTAATGGGATATTTGGATGTTCCTCACTCATTAAGAATTAAGAGTCTAAATGTGAACTTTAGTTTTTGGATCCTAAAGCATCTACTTTGAAAAATCTTGACTTATGATCTTAAGATACAGACAACTTTAAAAACAAGTATACCTCTTCTCGCATAATTGGTATCCATATCCTTAAAATGCACCATAACAAAATCTGAAGACTTGAACAAGATACTCTCTAGTATGTCTTCACGTTTTGGCCCCAAACTGGATTCTGCAGTTTTCCGATGAGCAGCATCAAGCACTAAATCACACTATTAGGGATATAAAAAGAATACACTAACTTAATGCACAACAAGCTACTCGACACCATCACATACTTACAAAAAAAAAAAAAAAAAAAAGAGACATTTACAATAGTTTGCAAAAATGAATCCGCTTGTGTAAACCTAGACATGAATAGTCAAAATAATTCATAATAAATACTCAAAATTTAATCAAAACATTGATTATTCAGTATTAGGACCTTTTAAAGTAGGGAAAAGTCAAACTAAAAAAAAAGTTACCTTAGGACTGTAGGTTTTAAAAACTCCTTCATATATACCACCATTTTTCACCTGTACTTCACATTTGGATCCCTAGAATGCAAAAAAAATGAAAATATAGCTTTGTACCAGCCTGAAAAAATGACATTTGAGTGATTTTCTCAAAGATGTATTTATTACATAAGTACAATGCGTAAAAATACAGCTCAGTTTTTAGTCAAATCTACTCATTCAACATTTGCCCATTTATAAATACGCCACTGTGTTCTGCAGATGCAAACAGCTGGGTGTGTACCAAAATTTGTTCTGAAGGGATGTAAAGATACTCACAGAAGCATATTTGGTACAAGACTCTTGACCAGTTATGTACACAAATAAGTTTCTGTGCACGAGTGGGTACAAATAAGGATGAAGGCTTATCCTGGACTCTAGCAGATGTGGGACAGTTTGCCTTACTTAATTTTGGCATGTCAGGACTTCGCTTAAAGTCTGGGGAGAAAGGCTTCCAGTCCCTGCATGCAGACTCATTTTATTTATCCATAACCTCTCTAAAGACAGAAAATTCAAAATACTACCAGTGCACCTAAGAAATCTGCTATACCTCTACAAATTGTATTTGAACCTTTCCAAGCCAAAAATACAGAATAGCTATTACTGTGATTCTTTAAAGCTCTATCTTGGCAAAAGATGCCTACTGTTAAAGTTTAATGTTCGCTCTATTATACTACAATTAGTGGACTAGTTAACAAGTCTATGTCACTATAGAAACTGTTTACCCTCCTGCCAAATATGAAGACTTACAACAACTGATGTAAGTATGTGAACCATTCTCATGTTTGCATAGATGCCATCGAAAGAAATCTGAAAAATAAAAAAAGACATTGTCACGAATATAGGAGAAACACTTGTAACAATTCAAAAAGCCAGCGCACCAAAAATAACACAGGCTTTCATGAGTACATGATAGTTCCTAGAAACACTGGTCCAAAACCTTACTCAGTCAATATACACAGAACTTAGGTCACATGAGATTTCCAGAGGACCCTTAGCCCTTTCTCTGATCAATTAAAGACCTGAACATCCTTCCAAACAAGATAAACATTACAGAGTGCCCCCAGTGTCACTCAATAAGGAAACTCCTTTGCTGGTTGGGTGAAGCGCATATGCACAGACTCCTAACGGAAAAAGCCCTGCTAACATCCCTCTCTGGTTTAAGAGCCATCAACAGGATAAGGTACTTCTAGCTGCGGTAGAAGTAAGAAGGTGCTTTTGGGGCCTGCTGAATTACATCTTTTCATCTAACACAACTGATTACATGCATTAACAGAAACTAAAGTCATCAAATCGTGGAGCACCAAAGACCTACAGAACCTATCATAAAATTAGTCAAAAGTAATTCACTGCAGTATCAGAATCTGAGATCCTACACTAGGAGAGCTGACCAAGTACCACCCAGGTTGCTAGATGACACGCTCACATAACCATACATGAAGGATGTCTGTGTTTTGTTGCAACATCTCACATCTCTGTCAATTTCATGCTTGTGAAACGAAGAGATGCTGAAACATGCAAGGACCTCACCATATTCTGAGCTTTTTAACCGACAACATAGCTTTCAAACTGTCAGCTACTTAATCCACTTACTCCTGCACGTTAGCCATGCTTCCTGGTCTGAAAAAACATATTTAAGGATGCTCCTATGCTCAACACTCAGTATGGAGGACGTAAACACTAACACTTTTATGATGTTTAGTGTTTGCATATGACCTTTTTCACCACTCCTCCTCAGAGCTTCTTTATTTTTACTGAACAGTCTTGATATCTTCAATAAAGATTTATGTAAGTAACTGTAGTCCTTTTAAACCCTTCTACTTCTGCCTCATTCCCGAAAATTAGTCATCCCTGAAAACCAGTCCAATAACAAATTAGCAAACATCTGATCAGTGCAGTTCAAAGATCCACTCTTTAAATTGAGATCCACATCTCTAGCTTTGATAAAATTATGTTCTAAAAGTCAAGCCACACCTATACTTCAACAATATATAGCCTCGACAATAACTAAAGCTACACATTCAGGTTACTGATAATACTGGGTTAGCTATTTTATAGTAAAGCTAAACAAAATTGTTATTTTTATTTAACTAAATGCTGTCTTACTGTCATCTGTTTAAGGAAGAAGCCAATGTCAGAGTCTTCAGATAGGAACTAATTCAAAAGCGTTGCCTTAAGTTAAATGTTATCCGTATCTACAACTATAATTGCAAGAAAATGCAGATGATTTATATTAGTGTAGTCAAAAGTTTAAGTGACCCTTCCCCCCTTTACCCTCCCAGAAGACTTAAATGAATGTAAGATCTGTAGAAAAGCATATGTCAGTCTAAAATATTCATCGAGGTATCCAAAGGAAAAAATTGAGAGAATATTCCAGTATCTGCTATTCTTACGTTGATACTTGGATTCACTGTACATAAGTTGTTTCCTCATATCTAGGAAGTGGTACAATGAGGAAAAAACCATATACTTACTGTAGGCTGAGGCGGTCCTTTGCCACTGCTGCGACCTCTGAAATTAAATACATACATGGGATACGATTAAAAGAACTGCCGAAACTGGTTAATTTCTTAACAAGTAAGAATTCAAAAACCCATCTTAATTTAGCGTTGAGAATGGAATCAGAGAAAAACAGCACTCCCCTAGAGCAGAACTTGACAAATACAGGGCCCAGAACATTATCCTCCGAATTACTGACCTACAAGCAAGTATCATTGGTTAGTAGGCAAGAGGGTTACCTACAATAAATTAAAGGACAAAATGAAGAAAATACTAAGCCTATGTCACTATAAAAATCCCAAAATATTATCTCTTAAGCAGAATCCTGTAACTAAAGCAAATTCCAAGACTTACTGGCACACAAAACCAAAAACCACCTTCAGGCCCAACCCCTACTTAGCACGGAGTCCCTTCTCTAAGACTAGAGCTCAGTACATTGTCACTGTCCATCTGATTAAGGGCCACCCAAATAACTGACTCATGCTGCAAGCTACAGAGGAGCCTTGATTGTAAGGCCGTACCTACAGAGCTTGCTTATCACTAGTATCACAAGCCAGCAAGTGAAACTGATTAAGTCTGTCCATCCCCTCAAAAACACTACCTACTTTTAATGCAAATCTGCCAACGTGTAGTACTCAGGACACTTCAAAAAGCTTTTAAGTTAGCCTGTATGCTCTTAATATCTTGCAAACTGAGATGTAACAGCCTGTGCCCTCCACCTCCCTGCAGCTAGCAAGTCCGCAACAGCGACAGTTCTTCAGCTGCACTGGTGGGCCTTATTTCAAAGCTACTTCCTTGTACCAAGAAGCCCTGGTTTCAAATACTTCTCACAGTGATTTAGATTGGTATCACAACGACTTCAGCAGTGCACACTTTAATGTGAGGCAAAATGAAGTCTTCTGTTGTATTAAAAAAAAAAAAAAAATCAATTTTTTAAATAGGCTCACCTTACAGATGCACAACCATTTAATTAAAGAGTCCCAAAGAATGATGTCTACATTTCAAAATATCCAAACAACACTGAAATCTAAATCCAACTGAATGTCAACTGCATTCAATTGATTTTGAAAACACTATGCTGTGGTTGAATACAACCTTTCTCTCAAAACAACATGCCCTTATAAACAGGGCTCATGAGTTAGTCAAGAAATCAAAGGAACTTCTCCCAATGAACATAAATATCCCTCCAATAAATTCTGCAGAAATAAGCAAATCCACCAGAGAACCATGAAAGGCCTTAATGAGGAAAAAATGAAAAAGCACTAAACTATCACCTGACTCATTTAAGAAAACAAGCTTCTGAAACAGAAATGTAGCCTCATACAGTCTCACACACACTGATGACATTTGCTGATTGGCAATAACTGCAGATTTCAGATGTCTAGCTGACATTTTCAGAATACTTGCAGACTACCAATCTCATGAAAAAAAACCCCTAATGTAAATAGCCTTTATTTAATTACCTATCCGTCTTAACTTTCCATAAGGCAATGTCACAACTTCAGGCTTGCTCTGGAGACAAGCAAGTCTCACCATTTACTAAGTCTGCGTTTGTCAAATGGCTACCTAAAGCACGGTGCTGAAGTGATCCCTTTGTGAACCTGAAATATAATTTTTGCATAATATTCAGACGAACGATCCTCTTCTTTCTGAAAGTCATTTCACCAGATGTGAAACACCCAAATAAAAGAGAGGTACAGCCCAGTTCTGATTTTTCCTTCTATTATAATCAAAAGCGTCAACAACACGGTCTTCCAAAGAGCGTGGCCCAAGTCAAACAATTTCACCAGTTCCCTCTGTTGGTCTCAAAGATTTTTAGAAGATACTCCTTCCTACATCAGCTGTAGAAATGGTCAAAAGTGAAAGAGTTTGGTGTCTTTGAAATCGAAAGCACTCCCATTTTTAGTGACAAGTATTCTTAGAACTTAAATAACTGGGTTGCTAGACTGGTCAGAAAGTTTGGAGTGTTCCCTTTAAGCATCAACCTAAGTGTTCTAGATTTTCCATCTCTTATCACATTTCCAAAATCATTGCTCCTACCCACATTTCTTTAAGAAACAATCTGATTGTGTGCATCCACGTTGGCAAGAGGTCCTAACTCCTACATCGGACCAAGAGTTAAGCTAATTGCAGAAATTCTATATACTATTCAGATCTAACAGATCTCTTTACAGACCTGACCTCTTCATTTCCAGCTACAACTGTTAAACACAAACCCTTAGAAAAAAAGAAAGACCTTCACCAATTCTGCCAATGCTACCATTCAATCAAAACTGCGCGAGTCTTCTGCTAAAACCAAAGCCATCAATTTGAGGTTTATAGTCCAACAGGTGAAGACTCAAGTTCAAACTACCCTTTGATGCATTTTTGATGCATCGTATGAAAAAAAACTTGGACCTTTACAAAAGCAGAAAGTAGATGGTCTTTGCCAGAAGCCTACCACAATTTCAAACAGGAGAGTAACACTAGGAAATGGGGGTGGGGGAAACCAGAAGGGTCAGTAGCAATTTGGCACTGCTACCTAAAACCACATCTTGATTATAATAAGTATGGTAAATAAAAAGAATACATTTTGTATTGCAGAAATGTGGTTAAAGGTAAGCCTGGGAGAAGGCACAGCAGCTCGGTAAATCCGACTTTGCTACCCCAAAGCAAAGGGTTTACAAGTCATGAAGTCAGAAAAATGCTGCACCAGACAAAGTAACGACCAAGCAATTAAACTTAGTAGCCAACTCATTGCAGGCCAGCAGTTACACCTTAAGAGTGAAAGTCTCCATAAGGGCTTAATCCCAAATGCCGCACAATAAACATTTTTCCCCAGCAGCAACTTGCAAATTTTTTTCTATTTTTATGAGCATTTACTATCCTATTCCTCAGCATCCCTCACCTCCCACCCTAATGTTTACATGCCAAGTAGAGCATTTGTATAAGCAAAACAAGGTCACGCATTTATATTTTTCCAGTTAAGTGAAAACTAAGGCAAGGGACACAAATCTTTCCAGGATGTGAAAGAAAGTCTCGGGTTTTCTCTCCAGCAGCATCTCCACTTTGAGACTAAGAAACAGATGCAACCATACTGCAATTAACGTCTAGAGCAGAAGTGCAACTATAAAGACTGTTCAATTTAACAAAGTGAATAGATGTTTCTGGAGCACTGGCTGACATTACTACGGCTTTGAAAACAAATTTACAGGATACTCTAAACTTTCATTACAAGTGCAGAGAGCCGGTAAAGCTTTCTTCTAAGGGAGAAATCAGAAGTACAAAGTTTTATTTAAGTGCAGTATTTGTCTATCTAAGTCAAATGAATCAAAGCTGTCAAATTAAGATTATACAAGTCCTGCAGCATTGTTTTCTGTAGTTTTTCCCCAATACTGACATTAATAATGTCAACTCCTATCTTTTTACAAGATGACAACTTCTGTAGCATCTGAATATGTAAGTAACCTGACTCAAGTCTGACCCAGTGCGCACCTGTAACCTGTTGACAGACTTAGTCACTGAAGACCTTCTTCATATACATTGCCATGAGTCAGTTGTTAAATTAAAACTTACTCAAAAGTGGGTATATAATATCATACTAAAGTGCATTAACAGTGATAAGGAAAGAGACCTGCAGGTTATCCATTCATTTTGCTCAGCAGTTTAGCACAGTCGCATTAAAACCGACACACACAAAGATGTTAGAACAAACTAGAAAAACTCTGAATGGCACGTGTGATCGAACCTCCAAAACAGCCACTTCCATTGTATCAGAGCACCTCAGCACTCAATATTCCAAATTACTTCTGTCTGAACAGAATGGACACCTCTCTTCTGCCCTTTACCTAAGCCTTTAGTTAGGCTAATAAAAAAGGCTGTCAAGTAAAAAGGAAAATAAGAGCAGGCAAGAAGCATTAAGCAAGCTACACAACATGGGATCATTTCAGTTTTAACTTTTTAACGGGCAAAGCCATTTATGGCAAAGCAAAGTAACTTACAGTACTCTTAAAGGACTCCCAAGCACAGTTAGGCAAGAAAGTTACCAAATAAAAAGGAAAAAGACCTTCTGCCACAATTGTAACTAGACACATAACCGTCCAAAACCCAAGTCTGAGGTGTTTTGCCTTCAGACAAAACAACAATGGGGAAAAATTGATAACAAAAAAGGATGCAGTGCTGAAGGAATGCTGGGACAGATGCAACTTTCAATCACAGGACAGCTAACCTTCCTGTGCTTGTGTAAGGGCAAAACAGAACTAAAACACAAGAAGTAGATAATGTTTTGACTAGCACAGGAGAGCAGGTTTGTGTATGAGGTCTATGTTTTCTCCAATTACAGTTCAACCTGCTATTGGCATCCCCCCTACAGCCTGATTTCCCATCTGCCATATTGCACATACAGTTGCTATTAAACAAACACAGCACTTCACTTAGTGGCTCTTTATAAAAAAAGGTATTAATCCTTCTTGTTTGTCTTTCTTGAACACCTTTAGAGATACCTTCATTTGTGATTTTTCCCCTTATGTAAAAGAAATTAATAATATCATGAAAACAAATATTGGAATGTCTTATTTGTTCACACAAGATTTTACCTTTTCTAGTAAGAAATACGTATATCCATCATTATGAAACCATGGAAACAAACGCAGTGAGCAACACTGACCCCTCCACTCATTATCAGACACAGAAGGACCAGGTGCTCAGCCCAATTAAGTCGTACAGTAATAAACACACAGCAGAAAATTAGGTCCAGGACTGTTAACTATCAATGAGCTTTCTACCCAAACCTAAGCCTTTAAGAGCAACTTAGCCATGAAAAGTAACATTCTTTTGCATCTCAAGAAGAAAGAGAATGCTAGGGCTGCAGGGAAACGAGCTGCTAGGAAGAAAGCTTGGCATAAGCTAGAGATGTTTAAGTTTCTATTAAATAACATAATGCTTCAAATTGAAACCAAGATGCAAGCCAGCTAAAAAACAATTTGATTTTTCGAACAGAAGAGCCACTTAGCTTTTCATTTACATGAACAGGTTTGCAGCACAAACCATCTTTGAATTCATACTTCCAAAAAGACAACGCTTTTCTTTAGGACAGTAATAGGAGAAGTTCTCTGAAGGCATTCCATGGGGCTCCATCAAGCCCAGGGACTGTGATTTTTACAGACCCTTCATTCAGAAATAACTTGAAAAATTGATTAACAAAAAAGAGAGTGTGAACACCTCTGAGGGAACATGTCAGTTGTTTAGCAGCCCCACTAGAACTCCCTAAGGAGTTCTGAAGTGGAATTCATCCAACAAAACTAGAAAGACAACACCGATAGGAGAAATCCAGTGGCTTTAACCTTAAAACTTGGGAGAGAAACTGAAGCTTGCATCCCCTAACCTACAGAGACAAGTGCTCACCATCATACTGAATTAAAAAAAAAAAAAAAAAAAAAAAAGCTGTAGGTTTTGTTGCCCTTCATGTTAACCTCTACAGTGCCACTGTGTGTTGGCAGGGATAAATGTTTAGCAAAGCACAGTAAACATCATGTTCAATCCAAACAACCATATATAAAAAGTATTAAGTCATTGCAATGAAGTGCTGAGGTATTATTGTTATTATTTAAGCTTATTTTGTCCTTTTCAAGCCTACCAAAGCTCTTCCACTTCCAGTTCCACAGACTGGTTGACAAAGTAAAACCCTATTTCCAGTGATGTCCAACAAAGGGACCACTGTAAATTCTGCTTTATTGCCAATGCGCAAAACTGAGTAAGAATAAAAGTCAAGTTAAAGAGCAAGATGAATAAAACTTGAAATGAAACTGCTCTGAGTGACTATGACCTTCAAAACTGTTACTGCCCTGCTTTGATCGTTTGTTATGACCCCCACAGCACTGGAAAAATTCACAACACTAGAAAGTTTTTGGGTTTTTTTCCGTCTCCTCTCTCTCAAATACGTGTGAATTCGTACAGCTAACGCTCTCCAAGCAGGAGCAGGATCAATCTTCCAGAGGCAGTATGAGACAGCAGGGCCTCCGCAGCGTGCGTGGGGAGGGGGAGATACGAGGAGGGGAACGTGAGCCTGCTGCAAAACCCTGCTTCCTCGCCCCCCAAATTCGCGAAAAAGTGAAGCCGTGCTCGGCACCACCATCCACCGCCGAGGCCAGCGAGCGCTCCCGCGGCCTCCCTTCCCGCGAGAATTTTACTGCGATTTCAATTAAAAAAATAATAAAAGGTATAGACGTAAAAATAAATAAAAATCAGCCCCAGCGAGCCGAGGGTGTTCCACCGCAGGCGGGCCTCCGCCGAGCGCCACAGGGCCGGGCCGCCGCCCCCTCCCCCGCCCGGGACAACCCCGCCGCCC
>WAAD01029593.1:14507-40678 GCA_013389945.1 Fregata magnificens
TCTCCCCTCTCGGGGCCGCCAGCGAGCAGGAGGGGGGGAGGGGGGCGAGGGCTGCGGGCTCGGCCCGGCAGCGCATCGTTGAAAAGAAACCAGCCATCGAGAGACACCAAAATTCAGAAAAAATGGCCGAGCCGCCGACTAGCTGTGGAAGGCGAAATGGAGAACCCCAGGCCCCCCTGCGCTCACTAGCAAAGCTGCAGACCGGCTCCTACCTTTAACCGCAGAGACACCAAACTGTCGCCAGTAAACGCTTGCATCCCATTGCCCCCCTACTCGTGGAGCCAGCTACAGGAAAGCAAGATGGGGCCAAAAGGATTGCCACATTCCTTGCTGACAACCCCTCAGTACTACAGATTTCCGTGCGTTTTTCCCCCCCCTAAATTGCTGCAGTCCAAAGACATTAAAATTTGCATTGCACTGACAGAAACAGAGTATTTCAGCCCAAGATGCCAGTTCTCCCATCGTTGCGTGTTGTTACCTATCTGCCATCACCAGGCTTCCTTCAGAAATCCGAGGTGCGGTGACTGTTTGGCTCTGCCATGTTCGTGGTACCTGCTTTACGCAGAGCGGTGGTTTCCCCAACTCGTACCAATACATAAAAATAAAACCTGGTCTGTTCTGTTAAAAATCTATATACATACAGGATTAGTAAGAGCAGATGTAACTTGAAGACCAAGAGCTAAATTGATTTATAGCCATGGTTACTCAAAATGCTCAGAGTTTAATCTATTCATAGAAATGCTCTAGAAATCCCACAGGATTCAAATGTAATAAAAAGGAGCCGATGCTCTTAGGCAGGCATTATTTATACACCTTGCTTGTAAAGCAACAGCTTTCCCATGCAGCTGAAAGAGTTGTGGGTGGCAACACGCAATGGTAAAAAGATAACAAATATTTAACAGCTTTCTTAAATTAGCATTTTCCCTACACTTTTGACTGTTAAAGTCCTTGGTTTGTTTTACCTTACAGGTAAATAACCTTGTGGTTAACACATTCTTATTTAGATGACAGATACTAGCTGAAATGGGCTCAGCACAAAGAATTTTTCCATTGAAAATGCTTGCCCTAAACAGAGCCAGCAGTTTTAAGGAAACTACATTTTTCAATCAGTTTAGTGAACTCACAAGACACTTTGCTATTTCACAGCCACAGAACCGAGAGAGAAGGATATGAAGGATTTCTGCAGTCCCAGAGTTTCTGTAGGAGACACTAGCACCTGCAGAGCTGAAGACAGCTCGCACTACCACGGACACAAATTTTAGGACCATTTACTGTAAAACCAGAAGTCTATTTCACTACACATGATGGGATAACTAACATTACCTAAGAGAAGCTAAGAAAAGACCTTTTTAGATATATATATACACACACACAATACATACACGCACACATATTATACGTAAAATCTGCTAGCATAGAAAACCCTGCATTTAACCAAACTCTTTAGGCTACTGTTTTTATAAACAGGTTTTCTATATCTTTTGGTTGGTCCTACTGGACCTCAAGTGGAGGGCCTCCAAGTGCTACCGCAATAGAGAAAACACAGCAGGAAAAGAAGAGCTAAAATATGCCTTGAAACTAACTCAAGTAAGCTACAGCTAGCAAGGATTACTTACTCAGTTGTGTGTTTCATCAGCATGCTTTGCTTTTTAAGAGAGTTACCAAGAAAAAGCACAAGGAAGTCTGACAGGAGACTGAGTATAACATATCCAGGTCACTTAGTAGTTGGGGTTTTTTTAAAAGGACATTACTTCAATGCTTTTTCAGCTAAGAATGTTTACAGTGCACAGCAATTAGTCACTATTTGTGTGGCTAAAGGTTAAGAACTATTAAAGAGCCTGCAGCGTTTTGAAGTGGCAGCCATGCTGTGGGGTCCTGCTGGTGAAGATGGAGCCCTTGATATTCAAGGATGTCAAAAATACAGAAATAAGTTCCATGGGCAGAGATGGTTTCTAGGACATGATATGAACATACTAAACTACATTTTGGGGTAACGTTACGTGCTTGGAAAGCAGTGTATGAATAAGACTCGTGTTCACGTCTGCAGTAATGACTCAAGTGCAGTTGCAGTTTGACTTGTTTTCCCCTTCAATGTATTCTTTGTTTTGTTAAGCTCTGTTTGGCTTTCATTGTGCCCTCCCTTTTTTGTTTGTCAAGCATCTTTGTAAAAAACACATTAAAAGTAAATATAAAAGTGATCAAATTAAAATAGCTCTGGCACTAATGACCACCAGAGAACCTGCCGGTTGGTTTCTGAATCCAGCCCCAACCGGCTTCTACGGTGACTGCCGGCACTGGCGCTGCTCCTCACCTTTGTGTTGTGGGCGCATGTCTCCAACGGACTACTCAGGCTTCCAGTGTAATGGGGTTATACTGCCGTTATGGCACATCGTTCCCTTTACTTCTACTCCATACGGATCATCTTTGCCCACCATTCCCAATATTCTGCATTTATTACTTTATGGTTTGGCTCTATCAATTTCTCCCTTTTTTGGCCATTCCCTACCATTATAGCTACTAGTTTGGTTGCAAACGAGGTTGTGACAGAGAACAGACAACAGTCAGTGAATGCAGTGGTCAAGCTGTAGAAAAGTTCAGGATTCAAAGTCACCTGCTCCATGGTCAAGAAAAAAAAAGCAACTATTTCTGATGGAGAATCACATTTGGTTTTGCCTTCTCTGTCGACATTCCAGGTTAGAGCTGCTCTTTTTCAAGACTACTATTTTCATTCAGATTTGTGACTACATGTGCAGGCTGTATTTGCATACAAAGATGAATGAGTCTGATAATATCATTACTTACCAGGAAGTGCTACGTGATGTAACATTTCCTTGATCTAACCTGCTGCTAGGTGTTGTGCTCTCTTCCTTGAGCTACCCAGGGTGATCCTCAACAGCATTCAACAAGATGAAACACGCATGCCTGCGGAGGGACGACCGACACAGGCACTCAGCATTTATTTTAAGCAAAATCAGCTGTTAGAAATGCTCCATTCTGTGAGCTTCTCTACACACGCATTATCTCTTCCTTGAAGACTTCTGATATTTAGTGCCATTATCCCTAACCCTCTTGGAGGCTAAAGCTTTGTGAACAGTGCTATGGGCACAGGGATCTCCAAACACTTGGAAAGACATTAGGAAAACAAATCAGGTCCTCTAACACACAAGCAGCACTTCCCAGAGAGATATGATATTAGCTCATCAGCAAAGCTGCCATCAGTTTTAAGCGATGAATGCACTACTGGCTGAACCAGAAAGAGTTATGTACACAACAACAAGCAAAACCAAAGCCCAAGCTCCAAACCGACCAGGCGGGACAACTGCTGCCTACTTCTGCCTTTCCTCCCCACCCCAGTCACTGCATAGTGTCTTTTCATTGCCTGCAGCCCCTCGAATTCACAGCTCAATTCTAAGCAGAGACCAGTTCCCATCAGATACAGTTTTTGATCCGCACTTGCACTTTTATAGCTATTTCTTCCCAATTTCTCTCAGCCCACCAGCATCCCCCTCCAGCTCAGTTCAGACGGGGCACGGATGACGGACGTGCCTGCTGAGCCATGCATGCCAGCTGCTTCTCCTGCAACCAACAGGAGATGAAGGGAAATGCTAATGTCCACAGAGCTCAGGAGAGAGGTACAGAAGTACAAGAGCTCCTTTTACCTATAACCAACATTTTAATGAACGTTGTTCTCAATTTCCATTGGCCTCGGACACTAAACAAGGGCATTTCCTTCCTCAGGTGGCAAAGCTCCAGGACCTGTGCAGTGATGTTGTAGCTCCGTAGCAATTGTTTTGGGACAGAGCTGCAAACTGGTAGATGCCAACTCTGCCCAGCAAACTGCCAAGCAATCTTAAACCAAGCACTTTACACTTTTAGATTTCACATTTTTACAAAAGGGAGGGGGGAACCCGGCCTAGCTCCTGCTAAGCAGCAGCAGCAGCACACAAAGCAATCGTTATGCCAAGATTTAGCTCTTAAATCCCTCAAGATCTGGTGCTCACAGAGCATAAACAACCTTTGCCTCACAGCCTCATCGAGCCGTACCTCCACGTTTCCCAAGCGCAGCTACACAGACCCGCCAATACCCATCCTCTCCCCGTCCCTTCGCTCAGACAGGCATGCCAACAAGAAAGCCAGTTGCCATGGCATTTTTTCCCCCTACAGACAGATGTCCATTAAAAACCAAGTCAGCCTCAGGTTTGCTTCACAGAGCAGCTTTCAGTTATTATTAGCAGCCCACAAGGAATTTCCACTGTGCCCCTTCACCTCAGATGTTTCAATGCACTTCAGTATTAATCGCTGGGGATTAGAAGGAAACTACTACAGAACAGGCACAGGTACATTCAAAGGACAAATTTAGGATTATGATCTTGTTTTAGGTTTTTGGCAGATGACTACCACATGACCGCATTTGGAAAGGGTTGAATTTGTTACCTCTGGCACTCTTTCTCTTGTTCGCTGAGACTCCATGCTAAAATCATCACGCAAATTGGAAGTGAGATGCAGAGCTTTTCCCCTCCTCCGACACATTACACCTGGGGCTCAGATCTGGGATTTTGGCTTCTGGAGGAACCTGCCTGCCCCAGCCAGGAGCATCATCAGAGCCTCCATCCGTGGAGAAAGGACTCCCACCCCTCCACACAGGAGCCCCAGGCAGCTTCCGTGAGCAGGGCCGAGTGCTTCCAGCAAACGCACGTGTGTCAAGGAGTGATGTCTTCTTCATCGGTTAAAAGGCCACGTTTTCATTTAAGATTGGAAAAACAGCTTAATGGATTCCATACTCCCCCCTCAGCCCATCCTGCCTGCAGCAAGGGCCAAGGGCTCATCAGAGGTGTCCCTAGGGAAAAGCAGGGGAGTTTCCTACTACAGCGCTGGCAGTGCATCGCCAGCATCTCTGCAGGGTTGAGCTTCAGAGGGAATGGTCAGGTATTTTTATTTGGACAGTAACAGCACTAAATGCGTGAGAACTAGACACTGAAACTTAACTATACAGTGAAATTAGTTTTCCTTGCTAAAGCACCGCAGTGCTAAGACAACTGTTAAAGAAATCCTCCTAGTGATGGCCAGGGAGGGATCTCCCCTCTCACATCTGGGTCCAAACCTGGCAGGGCTTCTAACGTGTTCTTCATTTAGGCTGTGGCACTTGGGAGACGTAGACCTTCTGCGTGGGAGCTGACATTTTGGAGACATTATTGCAACTCAGAGCCCTGCATCCGGGCTGGCTTGCAGCGAGTTTTCCACAGGAGCCTGGGTCTTCAAGGGAGCCAAGCGCCACTACTTCAGCTGTAGGAACAACAGCTCCTTGTAGCTCCGTCAAACAGCAGGGTCTGAGCACGTACCCAGATGCGGGGTCCCGAGGGAGCACTCCTTTCCAGGCTCAGAGGCACTTCCCAAGATGAAGCATTTGGATTCCTCCTCTCAGTTACAGCTAGTGCAGCTGCAAATATGATCAAAAATATCTAATCCTCTTAACTGCTTCTGCAGTTTGACTCCGATCGCCACAGAGGAAAATGCCGTGATTTCAGCGCACTGCCTGCATTCCCACGCGGCTGCCTATAAACCTTGGCTTTTACACCATTGTTCATTCCTCCCCGTTAATTTCTTGGAAGGAGGAGTAGGTGTTTGGCTTCTTGCGATGAAGCTACAGGGGTACGTTAGTGAGGGGTGGAGGCCAGGAGCTCCTGGGTCCCAGGGCTGCGCTCAGCTCTTGGTGCTCTTTCACTGAGCAGGCAGGACCCAGTTGGGATTTCTTCTTTGCTCCAGTGAAGCCAGAGTACATTTGAAAGCTGCCATGGAGAATTGCTTGGAACAAGTCCTCTTTGCTCCTCATGCAACCCCTGCAGTTGCAGGGGGAAACTCTTGGCACGGCTCTGCTTGGACGAGACCAGCCGGCTCCCCCTCCATCGGCATGGGGCCACTGGCTGCAGCAGTATCCCCGTCTCCTGTGGACACCACCAGCTCACCCATCTCGCTCGGCTGCATCTCCCACTCGGCTCCTCCAGCCCTCGCAGAAGGCTTTCCAACTGGGACTCCACATAGACCATGGATTCAAGCCAACAGCACTATGAGTTTCTCCAGCCTACATTAATTCTGCTTGGACTAAGATTACCAGTACTGTAGAGGAATTGTTCTAGGAGATCTAGTCACATCTTGTATGCTAAACAGATTTACTGTGGTTTTATTTTAGGTTTACAGAGCTCAGACACGGAGACCATGAAGCTGCCTTGGAACCTTGCTCACACCTGTAGTGAGGGTCTCCCCCACCCCAGAGAGAAGAGCCCCACCAAGGTGGGTTTGTTTCAGATGCTTAAACCCCTCTGTTTTACAGGGCAAGAGCATGCATTTCTTCACCTAACAGCATCACACATCAATAAAGACTAATAAATATCACAAAGTCACATATAGAGACATGAGGGAAGAGGGAGACTGGGAGGCAGAGGCATGTAAACAGGCGTCAGGAACATCATCTTTGCATCCAGAAAGCCAAGGTACATCCTACACGGACTTTGTCCTCCAAGGCCGTTGCCACCACATAGGGACACTGATAATAGGCAAGAAAAATAGCTAAGTTGCAGTCTACCTCCAGGAAAAACCCCTCCTTAAATGCATGAAGGCAGCCTGACTGCTCGGTCTGGGGCAGCCAGGTGGGTTTTGTGAAAGTTTTGCAACCTCCGCCGGCATTAGGTGGAGCACCCGTAGCTTCCTGCCCAGTGCAGGCTCCTGCACGCCCCCAGGCACAGACACGGGGGCTTTACAGCTCAGCTTAAGCACTTTTGAGAGCACAACCACTTTAGCAGCACACAGAAGAGAAGCACTGCCACTGAATTACCACCTTCAGATGACAAGGAACACACAGAGCCCAGCACCAGCGACCAGCACGGCCCCAGGGATCTCAAGTTGGGAATAAAACACACGCTTAACAGAACACAAGTGAGACGATAGCTCATCCTCACCCCCCTGCCCTCAAACCCACAAACCCAGATAACCTCTACAACCACAAAATCATCACATTACTTAACCTGCCCAAAAGACCAAAATCTCAGTCTCCTGGTGAGCTCAGGCATGTCTGCTCAGAACACAGCTCCCGCCAGCGAGCAACAAAGCTTCCCAGTGCTTCCCAGCCTCAGTGCAGCTCAGGAAACCCTCCACAAAGAGCCCCCACCTACCCCAGAGCCAGCTCCAGCAAGGCAGTAACCCCTCCAGGTGCAGCAGCTTTATAGGAGCTGTTGGCCCCGAAGAAGGTTCAACAGGGACCAATTTCCTGGTGGGGAAGTAAACATTGCTCTCTCTGAGGTGTTCGATGTTTTTAACCAGCTTGGGATGGAAGGAGTTTGACTCTCCAGCTCCCTGTGAGAAGGTGGAAGGAAACCATGTGAGTGTCTTGAGGTTTGTTGTCTAACTCAATTAACCAATTACTTCCAGGTCAAGAAGGGGCAAAGCTATAAATGCTGCTTGCTGCTATAAATAATGTTTGCTCAAGGGTGGTGCAGGAGCAGGAAGTGTTAGGTGTGGGGTTGTAACTTGAGCTTGAAATGAAAGCAAATATCACAAATTGCTTCCTGCTTCAAGCAAACCTGTCACTATTTTGCTCTTGCCCCTTGGAGGCTGAGGTGAACCAGTGCACAGAGCTGGCTCTTGCCTTGGGAAACCTGTGCAGGAATTCAGGCTGGAGAATGAATACACAAATGTCCTTCCCGTGCTGCAAAACTCCCCTCCAAGCACTGCTGATTGTCCTGGTGTAGGACCTGCTGTGGAGAGCTGGACCAGCAGGATGTGTCTGCCTTTAAAATACAGTTATTAGACCAAAATGCCCATTTATGTAAAAAGAGGGGGGAAGCCTAGGAGAAATTGATGTGAATTTCTCAGAGCTCAGACAAGAACAGACAAGTCAGTTGGTGCAGATCAAGGCAGGAATTTTCCACAGGGCCTTAGAGAATTGGGCTCCGGTGAAAAGGTAAATGGAGCGGAGAGCGGGTGGTGGGACAGCAGCGTGCCCCTTTGGAGGGGCCCAGGCTGGCTGCAGCGCAGGCACAGGGAGCGCAGCGTGGCCATGGGGTGCTCCAGCTGCTCGGATGGACGGACAGACACCTGCGGACCTTTGCCTGTGGGGTGACTCCATGTCCACTCTGCTAGTGGCACCACACGAGTTTTTTCTAGGGCACAAACCAGAGAGACATCACCTCACCTGGGCCCTCAGCTCCTAAAAGAGCAGAACCTGTGTCATGGAGGGGATTAATTGGTGTTAAAGGACAGGTTCTTCCCAAGAGGCAAATTAGCGCACCAAGAAGCTAATGAGTCCCTGGAACCACGTGAAAGAGAGCGATGTCAGCCAGGCATCTCACCCCAAACTGCGGTACCCACGGCCGGCCGGGCTGCACGGGGAGTGGCTGCTGCTGGGCTGGCCCCAAAAAGGCTCATAGAAGCCCATCAGCAGAGAGACTGGGGGGTGCTGGAGCTCAGGTGGCCGCAGGTCTCAGGGGTGCTGCGTTCCCCTCCCACCCCAGCAGATCGTGCTCAGAGCTTGGGCACGGGCCCGAGGTGGTGGGTGGGAAGGCCACCTCGCTGTCGAGTCCCACTGAGCAGTGCTGCTTTTGCCTCCTGCTAATCTGGACTTCAGTTTGCTTATGGAAAACATACGGGGCTTGAAGCAGTGACAGTTGAGCCCTGGGCCCCAGCTTACCCCGAGCTGCCCTACATTTCCCTTCCAAGTGGGGGGACACGACCCTTTCTGTCCCTGCCGTCCCTCCGGCTGTGGGCGCTGCTTCTCCCAGCTGACAAGAAGCCATGCCAACCCATCACCCCATCTAACTGCCTCTCCCCTCCGCTCGCTCGGGAACAGCTGCCGGAGTGAATCATTTCAGCATCCTCAAAGCGCGGAGGACTCTGCCAAGCTTCGTCCGACTGCTGGCTGTCACTCCGCTCCATCTGTGTTTCTCCCTGGCCAGTTTAAATCCTGCAGCCTTTCCTGCGGTCCCCGATGACCTCCTCGCATGAGCAGGTGGGTGCTCTCACCACAGAGGTGCAGCGCTGACATCAGAGGCTCTTGGGCTGCCTTGGGCGTTTTCACCATTACCGTCCTGCCCACGTATGCAGAATCACGAGTCGTTTTGCTGTCCTGTTCCCTCTCTGCCAGCCTGTGAATCAGGCACCTTTTGCGGAGAGGGAACAGCAGGATCCAGTGAAGTTCACAGAACGCGCTGGCCACCAGCAGCCTTTTGGGGTCCCTGGTCCCCCATTTTTTTGCTCCTACTAGAACATCTCCTCTTCATTACTGCCACGTAGCCCACATGGCAAGTGCCAAGGCAGGCTTTATCCTAGAGCCTCTCTTTGACACCACTCCAGGCACCCGACACTGCACCAGTGGAGGCAGTAAAACCCCTTTGCTGTTCATCCGGGGGGGTGGGAGGGATGGTGTTTCTTTCATGATTTAAAAAAAAAAAATCTATTTTAAGTATTTTAATCATAGCAGGAGCTTGGCCAATCTCAGCTGTCCAGTGCTTGGGAGAAGTTTTATGCTGCTGCAACCTTCTGCTGTGGTGATACTGAGTCATCGGTCAGAAAACTGACCTGCTGTTTGAGTCACAGATTTCAAAATTTGACCACAGGCTGGAGATGTCTGAGCGTCACCGCTTCTTCTAGGTACTCGGGTGTCTGGACGATGGGTAAGGAAGAGTCCCGGGCTAGCCTTTGCTGGGACTTTTCCCTTCACCACGAGCCATGTGCGGGCTCAAGCCACATCAGTGCTGCGTCTGCCCTGCAGCCAGATGGAGCATGGTCCCACTGCAGGGGATGTCTCGCAAGGGAGGGTGCCCTCAGCCTCACCCAGCAGGAGCCTGGGGGAGCCCGGTGGATCTACAGCAGTGAATAAACACCCAAATGGACACTGTAGGTTGTTGCTTTGCCACCTGGGATGATTTTAGGAGAAGCTGGAGGGGACTCAAGGACTGGGGATAATTTGGTTTAACACAAAAGTATTCAACAACCCTTGCTTTTTCCTGCATGAGCTGCCCACTTCTCATGAGCCAGAGCTAATTACCCTGCATTATCTGCTCATATCAACTCAGCTGAACTGAACTTCCCCCCAGCCCAAATGTGACAGAGCTCCTTTGGACAGCTTTGCCTTCGAGTTAAAAAGCAGAAGACTTTAAAAAAAAAAGCACATGTTTTGTCATTCTCCATGCCATCTCTTCCCTCCACTTCCAGTTGAATACACAAACAAAAATACTGCACGCTGTTTTAATTTTCAATCACATTTTTTGAAAATGAATTCCAAGATACAGTACAGCATCTTAGTGTTCTACACAAAGCAAGCTTTCAGCAAAAGGTCAGAGCATCTTAGATGGTGTAAAAATATATCTTAAATAAAATAGTTTCTATAGGAGAGCAAGCTGTTGTACATCTCTAGGTCCTTAGAATAATTTACAGAAGGCAGAGGCCTGGTTGTACAATCCACACACTAGAAAAGAGTTAGTGTACATTCATGCTACAAAGTTAGAAAAGGTAGAAGTTCCAGATGATTGGGGCAGATCTCCAAACCCAAGCAGTGGACACAACGAGTGCACGAACAACCACCCTGTATTTCAGAGTGAGGAAGTGCAACGCTTCCAGTCCATGAAGTCAGGAAGCAGATTATAACGACTCACCTTCTGAGAGTCATTCTATTTATTGTAACTCATTCCTTTCCATTGGCCAAAAAGAACAACTTCTAGCAATAAAGGACTAGCCATTTTATTTCTTTGTTCCAGTTTGGAGCTGGTAAGTCAGAGCTGCATTTTCAGTGTTACAGACTAAGATCAAGGCTGTTCCTCCAGTTCGAACAACAGAAAAGGATCATACTATGGTCTGAAAAGCCGACTGCGGGACACCCCCAGCCATTTTTAATAAAGGAATAGCCTTTAAATGCTCAAATTGCTGAGCGCAACACGGCAACCAGGACAGTCGCTTCTCCAGCCAGGGTAAAACTCTTCCCAGCCCAGAGCATCAAGCCTGGTATATATTCTAAGTGAAAACCAACAACCGCCCCCCCCAGATTTGTCCTCAAATTTCCCTTATGGGATCCGCATACCTTTAGGGCAAAGAACACAAAAGTTTTGCCAGCTGAGATTTTGGACAGAGCCACGTTTCAGAGCAGAACAGGCAGCACTGAGTGATCCCAGTAACTGGATACAACAGCTGCATCTAGCGGCGAGGGTCCAGTCGCAGGGCAGCACGCTCAGCTGCACAGCAGACCCGAGCACAGCAGCCCCGCAGGTGGGGGCCAGCAGCTACTGCAAAAGCTGGGTACAGGCACGTAGGAAGACAGTTTTTAAAACGCTGCGTTAGTCATTCTCCTCACCTCGTTTCAAGGATTGCAGTGCTGGAGCTTAGGCCAACACACCCCTAGTGCAGCTCATGGAGGAAACGCATATGCACTCCGCTCCAGGAGGATCAGAACACTGTGGCAGCTGTTAATACGTAACGTGTACCAGTCTTCGCAAAGACGACTCTATTTAATTTGTAGAAATGCCTGTAAAATAACCACGTTAAACAGTTTCCAGAATATAAAACTTTCGTGCTTTCTGCCCCAAAGGTAGCAAGCACTGGCCTTTCAAAGGCCCTCTTTAAAATGAAGAAACAGATAGTAGCAAAGTCCCTTAAAGCGTTTAATATCCTAGATTACAAGCCTTTAGGACTCATTCAGTTTCTTACACTACTAAGATGGTTTATTTTCCACACCTCACTCCTTGTTATTTCCAAACTACAGTTCTACCCCTGCACTAGCAATTCTGCGGTCTCAGGACTGCACGCACTAAAAGGAGATGTATATAATCTAATTTACACTGTTTATTAAATAAAATAATTTCTTAATTGAGAATACTTTTAATCCAGGAGAAGAACTGGAGAAGCCTTACACACTGGGCCTAGCCTACTCTACAGCATCCCCTCAGGAAATGCGATGCTTAACACATACACACCCACCCACCCCAAAACAATTCACTCTCCAAGAAGAAAGTCAAATGCATGATAGGAGAGGCTTTGAAAAGGTAGGAAGGCAAGATGGTCATTAAGATCTGCCTAAAAATAGCTAAATAGTGCAGTGAAATGCTTTTAAATACCACAGACACCTCCATTGACTGGCAGCCAGTTTTATGAGCAGCTCTGAAGACAATTTCTAGCTGAGCTTTAGTGAACTGAGTGTTCCCAGACGGAGCCCGAGAGGTGAGCCTGGCCTACCACCAGCATGGCCAGTTTCAGGATGGGAGCGGGGCACTCTGATTTTCATTTGCCCCTCTTGCCACGGCCTCTCCTGGAAGAAGGTTTGCCCGTGCCCCCGGTGGAGGAGCTGGCAGAAGATGCCACTGCAATGTTGATCTGTCCTTCCTGAATCTCCTGTCGGGTCTCAGCTGGGAGGTGATTGATTTTCTGTTGCGTTTCTAAGTAGAACATGACATCCCGCAACTGCTCCTGGATCTCAGAGATCTGCAGGTCCTTCTGTTCGCAGGTTTCCTTTAACACTCTCTCCTCCTCCTTTAGTTTGTTCTGAAGCAAGGCTTGATTCGCTCGCAAACACTTATTCAGTTCTTGCTCCTCCTTCAGCTCGTTGGAAAGCTTAGCCACTTTGTTATTCAGCTGAGAACACCTTACAAATAGAAGCACAAGTCAGGAAAGCAGCACACTATACCAAGATCAAACACTGTTGCATCCTTTTTTTTATTTCCAATCCCTTAGGGCAACTGACCCCCAGCTGTCCCCAGTCCCACCAAGACCACCTGGAACTTTGTTTTCTGGCAAAAGATGGGCAAGGGGAGGCAACACAAGAGGACTCTGAAATCCCCCAAAGATTTTCTACCCAGCTTAAGGCTTACTAGCACCTGCTTGTCTGTATGGTGTTACCTGCACATGGAATAGGACGTTGTGAAGCAGAATCCCTTCCTTCGCCCCTCCAACTGCAAAACCCAGGAGAATCCTTTCCCTTGCAAGTTAGCCAATTCCATCTTGTACCAAAGGCCAACAGAGGCAACAGACAGGGTGTGCGTGGGAGCATGGGACTGTAACCTTGAACACACATCTGCAACTTATGGAATAGGCGCCAGAACGGGCACAGAGATTACATGGGGTCCTTAGAGAGCTAAGGACCATCAGGGACTCCCAGGTGCTGGCTCCCGCCACACTCCAAGTACAAGACCCTGAAGATACCACTTCACTTGGAAGCAAGATGCTCCCAGAAGGATATCACGAGCCTCATGTTTCACAGACAGTGCTTCCCTGCTCCTAACAACTCACTGCTTTTGCCCTGAAAGTTTGCTGGCATCATACACAGACTCCTTTCCATTCATCAGGGTGAGCTGCATGAACCACAGCTCACTAGCCTTGGCTTCCTGCTCCAACCAGGACTGCTGGAGAGGCAGCAGCGCCAGGGGCCTGGTGGGCTAGGAGGAACAGAGCATGCAGTCCCACCTAGGGAGCTGGAACACAGTGATCTGCAGAGTCCCCATGCTTGACATCTTTCATCTAGGCACTTCCTAAGATCTACATTTTTCTCTGCGCTGGGTGAGATGCCTCTGTTGAGCTGCCTTTCTTCTCTTTGGATGTATCCGCCAATTGTGAAACAGACTGGCGTCTCCTTCTGAGCACGCAGAGGAAGGATTACTGAATGCTAAATATGCAGACCATGTAAAAAGAGCCAAGAGCCCAAAAGCTGTGTTCCACTCAACAGGCACTTTCAATTTGTGAACACCTACAGAAATGAGAGCTTTTTTTAAAATAAGCTGTGTTCTCAGTACACCAGTTTAAATAGCTCAAAATTGCCCAGGAATAACAAGATTTTTTCTTTTTGGATGTCAGTGTGCAGAGTTTTAATGGCTGCATGAAACTAAACCTGGCAGCGGTACCCACTTCCTTTCGACAGACTGCTTTTCTTTGAGCAAGTCATTCAGCCTCTGTTCCAGACTGTCACACTTCTCAATGGTCTCTTTAAATTTGGTCTTCATGTTGTTAATCTGTAAAAACAAACACACAGGCATTTCAAAGAGATCAAAGTCCTGTGCGCTTTCATTATGACATCCATTTTTCTGGAGTGGTTTCTAGACTTTGACCAATTACTATATCCAGGTAAGCAGAAGCTTTGAGTCAAGAAAAGGCTTGATTTTGATAAAGACCCGCTGCATTTACAGTTTGCAGTACCCCAACGAGGAACCATGTTGCCGTGGAAGCTGCTCACACAGAACAGCAACTCAGGCTGCAGATCTGTGCCAGGCACCCCATTCAGACAAAAGCTGCATCAGATGCTTAACTTCTTATTGACTGCAGTTAAGCATTCATTTAGCCATTCTCTCAGACTTTTTTGTATCTGTCAGCAAACTTAAGATTTCCATCTTAAGGGTTTACAATGTCGGGCTTTTGCTCATTTTGAAGTAAACCTCAAATAAGTATGGTCAAAGTCTGAAAGTTAACATGCTACTTTGCTCAGCACTGACTCAGCAGCTTGCTGTCATAAGGCAATGACCTACTGACACGAATATCTTACTCATGCAAAACACAAACAGAAACACACGTACATTGGCTTCCTCTTCCCCTCTACTTCACAACTCAAGACTGCTACTGCTGAAGAAAACCAAGCTCTTGTTCTCTAGGCACTGCACAGAACATGTCAAAACCTCTAACATAAGACTTACAGGAGATTTATAGACAGAAATACTTGTTTCCCCTATATTAGTGTCAAAAGCATGCTTGCATGTAGTAGAGACAGGAATTTAAAAGGAAAAACGCTTTCCTGGAGGAGCAATCTGGATAAATGTCAGTGTCAGCACACATGGTGCCTTCACTGATGCCAGAGTCAATGCAGAGCAGGTTTTAAGCCTTCCGGCCTTAATCACTGAGTGTTTATGCAGCTGATGGTTAATTTGGGGAAGTAGCCTGAGCACTGATAATGGAATACACTGCACAGTGGCACTGATCCAGACAAGACTTACATGGAGCGAGGGCCATGAATAAAATTCTAAGGATCTTTAAACATGAAACCACATTTGGGGCATGTATCATAGTTGTTTCACTTTAAAGTTGCTTTGTGGATCATGTTTCCTGGTCACATGCAAGACGATTTCAGCTATATCTTTTCCTTTTATAGGGCCCTCCATAAGATTTCAGGGACTGTTCTTTAGACGAAGGTCAATGACCACTATTTCAACAGTCATAATTTCTGCATTTATGATGCTACTTAACTGCAGCTACTAAATGGTTAATTAAAAGTCATGCAGAAAGTTCAGTTAAGGACTCAACCCTAAATCCTGACTCACTTTAAACCTAGTTGAAAGGATCTACGTAGAGTGAAAAGCATTAAAATATTCTCACTGGATTTTTGCTCATGACATTTTGAAGCAGTCCTGCCTACGGAAAGTTTTATAGGACGAGACTCTGAACTTTTCCCAAAGGGTGATGAGGAGAGATAGGGGATCAAAAAGAAAGGGCAAATCAATATGCATTTGGAGCAGAAAGACTGCTACCACTTTCTGCAGCCAAGCAAATTAAAGTCATATTGTCTATGCTACGCTAACCTTCCCTAGAGATACATGTCAGCGTGAGACGGATGGCATCGGCAAGCAGGGATCCTGCAGCAGCACGGACTTGTTTTCACCACTGCTGCAGTTTCCTGAGCAGCACATTTAAATCAACCTTCAATCTAGGTGGCAATCTACCTACTTCTGCACCACTGAACAGCAAATTGCTAGATCTGAGCATTGAGATAAGGAATACGTCTTGGAGCCAATTTTCTCAGCTGGTAGTGAAACAGGCTATGCGAGGCCACGTCACACAACATTCAGGCTGTATGAGAGACTGAACAGCTCCATCTCCCATTGAACTTAACAGTGACCAGGGGCTTGTTTCAGCAGACACATGCCCAGAGCAGAGCTCACCTCTTCAGCCGTATCCTTTTCTATTCGGACAATCTTGTTTTCCCAATAGATTCGCTGCGATTCCAGCTGGCTTGTTAGCAAATATGAATACTATAAACACAGAAGATATACACAGAACAATCAGCTTTTACGAAAGGGTGCCTATGCTGATTAGGAAGCCCGAAGGGCTCCAATATACAAATCAATTTAATCAGATGAAATTGAGCATACAGGACATTCTGAACATATGTGCAAACTGCAGATCCAGCAGATGTGTTTCAGCAATTTGATTTCAAAATCAAATCACCTCATTTCCTGAAGTCAAGGAAGGCCTTTAGAGCACAACAGTAAGGATCAAGTAAAAGTTCCACCAAGCCATACCCAGTATCATGCCAAGAACTTTTTAAAGAGGAGACAGATTTTTCATGGCAGTAGCAATAATTCTCTACAAGTTTTACGCTCCACAGGAAAATGAAGCATCAACCATCCCTGTCACGAGAGTCTGAGATCCCAAAGGCTGAATTGCTGAGTTCCCCATTCACAGCCCAAAACCCAAGGCAAAAGGGTAAGTGCGCATATCTAGCTTCACTGTAAGAAAGTCTCTGGGAAAGCACCCTCAGCTGTGTATAACTATTCACAATTATTGTTCTCCAACAAGTACAGCCCATTCCAATGTTATTTTGGCATCTGAACAAGGATATATGCCTTACATCCCATCTTTTCCTCCCTGGTTCTATAAATGAGTTATGAGAAGGTTGGAAAACGTGATCATTTCTTATCGTCAGGCTAATAAGCACCAAATTAGGCATTCACTACAGAATTAAACATGTGCAAAAAGCCTTGAACACTCTCAGTTATATCAGAGCGCCAAAATACACTGCCAAATTCATTCTCTCTAGAAACATTTAGATCTGATAAGCTAGACAGAGAGGTCTTACATACTTTAAAGCACCAACCTCCCAGACAAAGGGTTAAAAATAGCTGGTTTAGCATCTAAGCCTTACTCAGAAAATTCACAGAAAAGCAACCAAATATTTATTTGAGCAATAAGCCTACGAAGTCTGGTCTCTATGGACTGTTCCTCAGATACCCTTGTGTCTAATGCGGCTGAAATCATGCTGCAGTATATCTGCTCAGCGGAGCAGTAATTTTGAGTTTCTCTCCTTTACCCTTTGAGTTAGGATAGGAGAAGCTGGCCAACAGGTACAAAATAATCATTCTCTTTTCAAGAGAAGGGAGCAGAACGGTGCTGGTATCAGATGAGCCTGTCAGCTTTCTCTGATAGCCAAGGTAAGCACACAGCTACAGATTCCTACACACTTGCTCAGTTTACAAGCTAAGCTACTCGAACTGACAGTTCCATACACATCCTGGCTCTTAAGCCAAGTCACAGATCCACTAGGAAGGGTCTGGTGAGTGAGTCTGGGCATTTGGACCCATTCTCTCTCCAATGATCTGAGCCTTTGTAGCAGCGTAACCAGCTAATCTTCAGTCTACCAGTGAACACAGGATGAAACAGCAGCCAGCTTACACTTAGCTGCATTGGCTCTGCAGAGCCAAGAAGAGGTTGTTGGTTTTTTTTTTTTTTTTTTTGTTAAAAAAAAGCAGTAAGAAACATCCTGCTTCTGCCTGAAGATGATTGCTGACATGCAGGGAGCAGGTCTGCTGCATAAGATGATGTAATTTTCCTGTAGTCGTATCTGGATTTGAAACACTTCCACACAGCAGCACAATGCAGAGTCCAACAAGCCAAAATATTTACCTCTAATTGTAAGGCATCAATTTTCTCTTCCTGACATATATCTCCCTCGCACTCATACTGAACTATCTTCCCATCAGTTTTACTTGCAACCAGTCGATGAACGTAGTTATCTGAAGAGAGAAAATTCAACCACAGGGAGTTTTAGCTTAAGAACACCCAGGTTGACACCAGTGGAAATACTTTATGCAGCACAATTAACCATGCAGACTGCTGCAACAGCGTATTAGCAAGGCAGAAAGCCAACAACAGATGTATTTGTTATTTAGCAGACTTCGCACAGACACCTTACAGGATATTTATTACAACAGCCCATTCCCATACCTCAGGGCAAATTGATGGAAAGGGAGTAACAAATACATTCCACAGAGACTACAGGACTGCCCCAGTTCATTACAGAATCACGTTCTCCCTCCTCCATCTGCTACAGGCCCACGAAAACTGCTATTAGAGAGTAGATGGATGTTCCCAAAAGACAAGGTATTAGTACAGATGCAAACCCCTTCATCTCCAGGCAAACTCTATGACAAGTACTCTTACTAAGAGGTCCCGAAAGCCCTTTTACAAACAAGGTCATCCTACAAGAGGGGAAGACAGAACGCTTACCTCCAGCATAGTCCCAGACTCTGTGGTTGGTCAACTGCATTGCGTAGGTGTGCTGGGTCTCCTCAAAGTGTTTGTAAGCGTGTCGACTCACGTACCGGCCGCAGCCTATGTGCCCACATATTAAGCAGATCCAAAGGTTCTGCCAACAGAATGAGAAAGCTCTGTACATACAACACTGTCAAGCAGTGGTATCAGCACTTTGAGAAAGTGTGATCTGACACCAATGGCCTGCTGATGCTGTGTACATCCAGTCACTTCCTTAGAAAGCAAAGAGCATCTGCTTTTCCCCCTCCTTCTTTGAAGCCTCGCTCAGCTAGGAGGCTAAAGAGAAGGAGGTACCTGCTCATTCAAGCCAATTACAAGCCTGCAGGTGCTGGGTACATTGATAGATTATCACAAGCATGGATGGAAGAATGGCCTTGATCAACGAACAAGGCACCTCAGCAGGACCACAAAACCAAGCTCTGAAGAGCACAGACCAGAAGGGACTACCAAGTTCAGTGTTAGTTTAGCTGCCTCCCGTCATACTCATCTTATCACGCATGCTCTGATCAGCTTATGTGCTAATACTTCTTTCTAAGAATCAAACATTTATCAGAACAGGAAACCCGGGAGGTGAGATCCCTTTGCAGTACTGATTCCAACTCAAAAGAAAAGCAGATATACCACTGACTGGTAAAATCAGCCTGGAAGCAGCCACAGAACTAACCCCAAAAGCAACTAGAGCAGCTGTGCAGTCAGATCTAGTCTAGATCTCACTCACCATCCACCCACCTACTTACTTCTTGAACTCCACACTCAAAACACTTGTTCTCTTCCACTGGCTCAGGCGTTTGGCAGTATCTGCAGACAGGACACCTAGAGGGCAATAAGCATCATGATTAGACACAAGGAGCTCCATCTTAATATTACGGTAATTAAAAAGAGAACCAGAGAGCTCAAAATAAATGCCTTATGCAGTGGGACGCTCCTTATGTGCGTGCATCTCAGCTCACTTTTACCCCTCTCAAATTTGCCTCCATTCCACATAAGGCTACTGCTTTTAAAGCCAGTAAGTGACAGAAGAACAAAGAACAGTTCTTCTGAAGCCATTTCACAGCCTCAGCTTGATCTGGTTTTGCTGCAGTCCAGGTGTAGAGAACATCTGCAACCAAAAGCCTCAGTGGGGCTGCCAGCAACCTCAGCCTCTGCCAGTAAGCAAAAAAGCCACGACTGAGCTCGAGAAACACTTCCCTGCCTCAGCCATAAACATTGCAAGAAGCACTTGTATATATGTGTTACACATCTCTAAACATTGCTCCTCCAGACTGCTGCCTACTGACATTTTCAGTTCTCCATTACCTGCAGGGTTTTACACAGCAGCTACACACTGTTGTGGAAGGATGCTGTAACTACACATTGCTGAGGACAGCCAAGTAACAGAGGGAGGTACCTACACTTTGCAAACATACCTTAGTACTTAAAACAACCCTAAGGAGATGAGGAGATGCTTCAATTTCACCCCAACACAATGGATTCAGTCTCAGCCCTTCCAGGAAGAATATCCCATAACTGTACCCTAAAAGAATCAGTAGCAGGCATCCCACTATCATTTCTTTTGAAACTATACCACTGTGTTGCCAGAAAGACAGAAGACCCAAGACCAGAAGGAACCTTTGTCCAGACCCTAAGCACTAGAAGCTCAGCTAGGGAGCAGGGTAACTGAGGCTGTGCATCCTGTTGCCAGGACTGTTTATGTATTTTTCGTTAGCTGCTGGATAAGCTACAGAAATATTCAAGGGAGGAGAAAACTGGATTGTAGTCAGCTTTCTATACAAATTCAGGCACTTACAGCCTCCGTGGCGCCTAAGCAAAGTGGACAGGGATTTTCTTTTATTGTTCTTCTAGACTGGGAGCATAAGTTCTGCTTAAATTGCATATTAGATATTTAAGTGCTATTTTGGATCTTGCTCCTACACTGGCTAAGCTCCACTGCTTCAAATTTAAACTGCTTTTGATTTATGGACCAAAGCAGCCCATAAACTTGAATAGCTACAAATCTGATTAATCTTACTGAGGTTCTGTTACGTTGGCTTATAAATGATATAAAGAGGGCTAAAATTTTCCTCACATTCCATCAGAGAACCAGGCAGTCAGGGGTACCAGTGACAGAGAAGAAAACACAGTGAAGATTGGCAGCCTTCTGCTGCAGTATCTACGACTGCCTGATGTGCAGTAAAACAGTGTCCAGAAGAATGCAAAATATGCACAACTGATAGCAGCACCTGGGTGTCCGCTGGGGGCTCTGCAGTCAGGAGCTCAGACACACTGAAATCCCCATCTACAGGGATGTGAAGGATGGTAAGAGCACGAACAGGAAAGGGTTAGCAGTAGCGAAAAGAAGAGCTGCTTTCAGGACAGACGTAGGTCCGACCCCCAGCCCTGCCCAGTGCCACGGAGGGTCAAACAGAGCCAATGACACGCCTCCCATCACTCAGCCCATACCCACCTTGAATAATGCAGCCTGTCTAGAGTAGCTGCCTCCCCTTCCCAATTTACTGATTCACTGAGTGATCTTGTCATCGTCCCTTCCTTCCCCATCTCCCTTCTGTCTCACTTTCTAGTCCTGTCCCCCTGTACACCTGCTCTTGCCCAGCTCTTCTTCATCCTCTCCCAGCATCTAAGCGAGACGGGCAAGACTGCCGCCCTTCAGGGCTCCTAAAAGGACTCCTAAGCCCCAGCCATATGGGCAGATCAGTCTACAGCACAGCCTCAGCTATGCCGAGGAAACGAATGACCAAACAGACACACAAGACTAAGTGAAACAGGGCTGTGTGCACATCCAATGCTGTTTACCCCAGTATTTTTTTCCTACAATATTTTAAAATAATCAGCATTACTCTACAACTCCCTTCCTGCCTTAGCAGTGAGGCCCATGGAAAACATTGTTCAATTACTTTTGGCGGGGAGATTTCTCTCTGAGAGTCCCTTAATGGGAAGAAAGAGCATTAGAACTTGCAGTAATTCCTGCCCCCACACTCTGATGAGCAAAACCAGTCTTGTCAGCACGTAACCACCACACTCAAGCAGAGTTTTAGATGTGGAAATAAAGAAAAGCCTCTTACGTGGTGTCCTCCCACCGCTGCAGACACTGGCTATGAAAGCTGTGGTTACACAGCGTGGTAAGGATCCCATTCACAGACTCATCCATCCTCTCCAGGCACACCGTGCACTTTGGGAGCTCTGTCAGATCCATCACAGGCAGGCTGGCCCCCTTCAGAAGAACAAGCAGAGACAAATTGCTCAGCACCTTCCAATCACCATACATTAAGCACCCACATAAGAAAAAGTCAAATTTCTCCCTCATCACTGCTGGTGCTAGGGCATGAAAACACTACAAAGTAATCCTGTGAGCCTACACAGCAGTTAGAAATTTATTGCCAAAGAAAGCCATCCACAACATTCAATAGACCACAGCCAGAATCCTCTTCACAGCACAGGCTCAGTGCAGCTGCTGCATCTGCGACCAGCCCCATTCTGTTTTCTGGATTCACTAGCTCTACTACCCATGGCACGTTTAGGTCAGAGACGCTGCAGTGGCAAGGCATGAAGCCCATGAAGTCACCAAACAAACTCTCCCAAGAAGAAACAGCACTGGAATGGAAAACGGGGTTTGGGTTGATACAGTTAAGCAGTTCTTGCAGTGTTCTGCCCAGTCCAAATAATCCTGTTAAAATTCTCTGAAGTGCAGGAAAAACAAAACAAAACAAACTTACATCTTCTGATTTGAAGACTTCAGCCCTTTCCACGTACACCAGCTGGCAAACATCCTCCTCTATGGAGTTGAACTGCCGGCCATTGCATGCCATATAAAAGCTATCTGCATCAGCCTATGCACAAAACAAAGGAAGCCAGTTAAAAAGAGAAAACTCACAGCTAATACAACTGAGGAAGGGGAGGAGAAATCTGCTGTATCCTCTCTTCTCCCCCTCACCAAGCCCTGTAATACCAGAGGAGATATTTCAGACAGTCAGCTCCTGCCAGCAGGCATTGCATCTTGGCACTGGGTTTAGCGTTACCACTTGAAGACGAGAAGTGAAGTTCACAGCAGTGACAGCTACTCTGATATTTGAGCATTCAGCAGGAATAACGGATTTCCCTTCAGCATCTGTTTTGCCCTTTGTCAGCATTTTCAGTGCATTTGCAAAGCAAATTTGGTCTCTGCAAAAATTTAAGAGGGCCACATTGCAGGACACTGATACTTGTGTCAGGGAAAGGAACAACAATTCAACTGTGGGAAAGGATCCATTTCACCGGTCACAATTCAGGCATGCTCTGAACCATGCCCCAGAGTCACTTGCAAAGAGGCAGAACCAAAATAAAACCTGTCAAATACATCATCCATTTTCATTCAGTAACCTCCCCAAACCCTTTCTCTCACAAAGGGATCACACCAGATTGAGGTAAATTAGCTGAATGCCACATTCCCATAGTCTTGGTCACTCCAGCCAGAAGCATAAAAGCCCATGAGATTTGCTTTTTCTGCCTTTAGGGGTCACTGGGGAACAGGGCTTCCGGGAATTTCCTAAGAAACAGGAATTTCAGCTGAACTGAGTACAAGTTTACAGATTTGCTGCAAGGCTGTTTAGCACTAGATATTTGCCCATGAAATTTGATACAGTGATATACAAAATGCATCTTTGTCACTACTGTAAATAGCACAAAATGCACACAAATACTGCATCTGCACAACAGGCATGGGAAATACCTCATGCAGTATTCGTGGCTGGGGGAAACCTCTCCCCCAACCCCAAAATAAGTCATTTGCACTTGGGAGAAAAGAAGGTACAAGTGAGAGGGTCCACACAGGAACTGACAGGGGAGAATGCTTAAAACTACATAGTTCAAGAAGACCGGTGAGCAGCAAACTGTGTTATCTGGTTATCAATTCATCCCTTAGACTCTCAGTTTTGGGGGAAGACTGTCCTTTCCACACTGTACGGGTAATGGCTGTGAGACCACCCAGCTCCTCAGAAAAGCAGAACAAGTCTTTCCTAAAAAGCAAACGAAGCCCCACCAGCTGGGTCCCTTCTGTTCAGCATAGTACAATGACCACTCTCTTTTTGAATATGCTCTGAGATAGCAGAGAACTATGTATCCTTACTATTTTTTTTTAAATATCCTGCCAACAAGAAACAGGATAGCTAGAACATGGCAGACACTTGCCTCCAGGTCAAGGTGTGAGACTAATCCTAGTCAGCAGCCCCAGGAAAGCTCTGGGCAATAGGACAGGACTGTTTCTCCAAGGGTAAAGTGCAATCTTGGCTAACAGCTGGCCGGTGAAGCCAAACAGCACTCCTAAACAGCAGCTATATACGACAGTGCAGTCCCTTCTACAGCAAAGGGACCTCCAGCTCTTACCTGTGAGCTAAACTTTATCAGTACCATGTACTGGTTTGGAGTGGAATCTCGGATGATTTTCATGTGCTCAATTACTTCATAGAAGGAGGCCACAAACTTCATCAGGTCATGACTGGTCATCGTAGCAGGGACCGTGAGGATACACAGCATGGCGCTGCGCCTTACTTCTTCTTTTAAAGAGGTCATCTTGCTGGTAAGGCAAAAGTGACACAACTTCGTGTCATTTCAGAGAGGACAAAGGCAGAGCTGGATACATCACACTTCCAACAGCCGCAGTTACTACAATAGCTTTGTTGTCAAGCTTAACCCTCTTTTGCACAATTGCAAATATTAAGAAAGAGAAGCAAGGGGCTGTGGTAAGCAGCCAGTGTACCCATGTGAAACTATTACTCTTTGGAGCCGCTCAGTTTAATCCTTTGCCAATAAACAATGGTTTTGTCAGGAATAATTTGACATCTGTTTTTCTATAAAAACAGTTGAAGTTGGCAAGCCACAGATGCTCAGAACTATTCCCTAGAACAAGTGAGCAATGTGCGTTACTATTTCAAATGCCCATTTTGTGTCTCCTGATAGCTTTTGGGAAGACCTGAAATAGAAGTTCGCACACAATTATAGGGGAATGGTGTGGAATTGTAATCCCTGAAACACAGGATGAAACCTCCTATTTCAGATGGCTCCTGCCAGGATCCCAGAGATCACAATTTAATTGTGGGACCCCTTGAGAACCTGCTTTCTAACATCAATTTTAAGGAACCTGCATTCGCCTTATGCTATTACAGCCCCCGGCACAAGCCCTCTCCACATGGAGTGGCATCATCCACAGCTGGGAGACCCAGGCCAGCCTCAAGCTCTACCATTAACACAAGGACCTGTCTGCCCTCCTGGGTGTGAGTCACCTTTCCTGTTTGTCCCAGCTCAGGTGCCACAGCCCTGGGGTGACAGACTCACCCTTCCAGGTGGTGGCATTATTCAGGAGCACTGTTCCCACTAGAGCTACAATTAGTCAAGCATTCTTACTTTGTTTTGTACAGATGCATAATGCCGTGAACGATTTCAACTGAGGGATTCCCGCTGAAGAAGGAAATCTGGTCAGGGAGCTGTTTTGAAGGCGAGTCTGGAGCAGCCTCACGCTCTTTACTTTGATCGTCATGTTTATTTTTGTCCTCGGCAGATGCAGCCTCTGAAGATTTTCTTCCTTCCATGGCAGCTTTTGTTTCATCTTTCACAAATCAAAAGTTTCTGCATTACTAATGGCGCATCAGAAATGTCTGCTGTTCCCTAAGCACAGCCTCCATGTACACAACAGCACCCTGAGAAGTCAAATTACAACCGTGGAAAGCAGCAGAATGAGACACCTCTCATCTTTGCTGTTCCAGAGCTGCCAGACATCCAGTGCGAGCCCCTGGCAGGACCTGGTGCTGCAGATCAAGCCAGGTGAGTTTTGTACCGTGCCTGGTGAAATCCCAACAGGCACTGGTATCAACACAAAGCAACAGGTTTGCTGAGCACGGGTGAGGAGAGCCCCACAGCAGCCAGCTGCTCCTCCTGCCCTGCTCTGATGGCGGCTCAGACATTTGACACAATGTGGACTTTCAATCTTGAAACTTTCCCTCTATCAAGGAATTTAACGTCTATAGAGCTGAACAGTCCCATTCTTAATGGCCAGCAACGCTGACAAGCAAAACACCAACCAGCCCGCAGCATAGCCCAAAGTAAATTAACCATTTACAGAGCGGAAAGTGTTCGCCAGCGATAACCAGCTCTCCTATCCGGACCCCAACACACATTTCTTAACTTCTCTACTTGTTTTCTAATCTGCATGACTGACTCAAGACCCACAAACCCAGCGGCACCTCCACCATCCCCACAGACAGACAGTTGTCACCGGCGAGGCCAGCGCCTGGGAAGCGCTACGCTCCCCTTCCGCAATCAGGGGCCGCCACGCAAGCGGGGTGGGCGACAACCACCGACCCGAAAAAAGGCATTCCCCCCTCCCCGAGGCCGGTACCTGGCCGCGGCTGGATGGTCTCAATGATCACGTCCGTCATCTCCCTGCGGCCGAGGTGCTGGTGGAGTATGGCCGCCCGCTCCCCGGGGCCCTTCCCCTCCAAACAGGACGGCACAGGAGCCGGGGCCGCCCCGGTGCTCTCCGCAGCCATCTCTGGAGCTGCGCAGGAAAAAGGAAGCGTTGGGACGGGGCGGTGGGAGCGGAGCCCCGGTACCGGGACCCACCGGCAGCACGGGGACGACGACCCCGACTCCCTCCCCCGGCACCTGGGGGCCGCGGACTGGGCACGGCTCCCTCCCCCGCCATGGTGGACGGGGCTGACCGGCACCCGGGCCCAGTTCCCCGGGTGGGAGGGACCCGGACCGGAGAGACTCACCAGCCGCGCTGTAAGCGAAGCCCGCGGGCAGCGGCGAGTGCTCGGCCAGCTCCAGCCGGATCACCACCAGGGACACGCTCATGGGCCCGAGCACCGCGGGCCGCCACCGCGCTCCGAGGAGGCCAACGGAGATGAAGCGCCGCTTCCGCC
>WAAD01029593.1:40897-58150 GCA_013389945.1 Fregata magnificens
AAACACCAAACCCCCTTTCTTCCTTTCCCCTCACACCCACCACGCTGGTATCTTGCAGCTCAGGGCCGTGCCAGGCGTTGGTATGGTTCATGCTTAAGTAAAAGAAACTGAAGGACAGCCCAGCCCTGGAAAGAAGGACTTTGCTTCATGGCTTAGAGCTGTCGGCGAAGGATAAAGGATACCCCTGGATAATCAAGATAACTTCAGCATCCTATAGCCCCTCTAACACATCTTTGAAACCCTCTCAGCATCATCTGGATCGTAGAAAAGTAACTATAGCAAGACTGACTCCAGGGACATCCGCATCAATAGACAAGCAACAAGAATGCTGCAAAAATATAGTTGCTTTGCAAAGTTTTGCTATGATTAGTAATCAGTAGTGTGGGTGTTAGTGATTAGTCCAATTATGTTGTACCTGAACATTTGCAGGGTATAAGGACCCCGTGTAAAACCACATTCAGGTGCCCCAATTTGGCTGGGACACTTCATGTGCATGAATAAATATTTACCCTTCTATACTTTGTGTCCTAGCCTCTCTCCTCAGTCGGCACGGGCCAGTTGAGAATTTTCCGCAGCATGTACCTGAGGAGCATTGCCCATGCCCCTTACCTGCTGTGTGCCGGGATCCGGCAGCACCCACAGGGGTTAATTCGGCGGAGGCGATCTGGATGGTGCCATTATAAAGCCGTGATCTTTGACGTGAGCGGAGTGCTCCTCCCGTCCCCTTACAAGACAGCCGTGGGTGTGTATTCTCATTTCTCATTTGCTCCTGCTGTTTCTGTGCATGGAGGGAAATAAATTTCAGGTGTCCCTGTCAGCTGCCTCTGGTTCTGGTAAGACAGTCAAGAACTTGCGATGACGACAGTGGTACCCTGTTGTGCCATCAGAAGTACTAGAACTGACGGCAACCGGCAACCGCGTTGACAGCTCCAGATCAGGGCCTGAACCCATCTGGTATGAAACTGTCCTGTAATGATGCCAGCTGATACCACCCAACGTTGGTACAGTCCTTCAGGACACTTTAAGAACTCCGTGTTTTCACCCCAAGGGTACCACACCAAAAATAGAGGTTAGGTGCTTCGGTTGGGGGAATGCCAAAACTACTTCTCTCGATGTTTGGGTAAATTACCCCAGCCCAGCACATTGGTTCTCATGAGTGCTGATCAATGTATCAGACTTCAGAGGGATTTCAAGCTAGTTTCCCAGTCCTGATGATGCCATATATGCTCTGTCCTGGCTTTCTTACTTTTCTCTGTATAGACTGGGAGGCCCAGAATTGTGTTCCATCCGGTACCATCCAGCAAGCTATACTGTCTGGTGGGGAAAACAGTCCTTCTCTGAAGTACGCAAGAGGAGAGCTGACGACTGTGGAGTTTTTGCAGGAATTGGGACAGCGGTGCTTTGAGATTGTAAGCCAACTCCCCCCTCCTCTCTTTGTGCTTCCTGACTGCAGGGAAACAGGATCCTGTAATGTGGTGGTTCAGTGAGGAGAGAGGAGCTTTTAAAAGAAATCCTTTGATGGAAGGGTCTGGATTTACCATCTAGGAAGCATTGCTGTCTGATCAGGGCAGGCTTTTCACTGCCATCATCATTCTGGTACCCAGGCAGGATGGTGAGCTGAATTTGCCTTCAGTTCCACCAGCCTCTTCCTGCATATTTCATAATGTTTTTTATTTCAAGACACCTCTAGGATCAGCTGAGATGAGAAGTTAGAGAGTCAGAGATCAGCTAAAAGGCTTTTGCTGCTAGTTTGTACATTGGCATGCTCAATGGGTGGAGGCCATGGTCTCCAGAGAGGCTTCTTAAGATCAGTAGAAGCCCCTCCACCACAGCTCCAGGAACACAGTGCAAGAATTCTCTTTTGAATAAAGTCTTTTTGAAACAGCTCAGTCTAAAATGCAGATTCCTTTCCTGCCTGCTGAATGGTAAAGCAGTGTTTATCTCTAACCTGCCTTGATTCCATGGCAGGCACAGTCCTAGTGCATTTCTCTTTCCCAAAATCAGCCCTTTATCTCTGCTGCTGCTTCTGTAGAATTAGTAATGTGAGAACCCTTGTTTATTTATTTGGTCTAAGCAGTTTAGCTGGGAGATTCACTGACTGCCTTCTGCTGCCAAAGGAAGAAGGACAGCAAGATAAAATGATCAGGCAACCTACCTACCCAACCACTCTTATTTTCCTCCCTGCTTAAAAACCATTCATGGCTAATTATCATTCTTGGGGGTTTCTCTGGTTTCTTAGGCAAATGTCTGTGTTCCAGTGGACTCTTTTCTCTCGGACTTAATCAGAAATGAGATGATAAAACAGCTCCCCATAATGGCAGAAGCAGTACAGTGTATCCGTGCAGAAGGTCTTAAGACAGCTCTTCTGAGCAACAACTTCTGTCTGCTGAATGGAGAGAGCTCTCTGCCCCTAGACCGAAAGCACTTTGATGTGGTAAGCCTGGATGGATTCCAAAATGCATTTCTGTAGCTAGGGCTATAGAAAACTGCAACTGAAATGCTTTACATGTAGGTACCAAATGAACAACAACCAGCAGCACCTATTAGTAGACATAAATGTAACAGTCTGTGAAAATGTTTCCTGACATAATTTGTTGTAGTGACTGGGCCTTGAAGACTGTCTGAGTGAGTGGCAGGTACTTGTGCATTTGAAAATTCATTGCAAAATGCCCCCGTAACCACAAGTATATGTGTAACAAGCATAGCTAGCGATGTCGATAAAGGACTTAGAAGCTGGAACGCTATACAAGAAATAAATGTTATTACCCAGTGCCCCTGCTTGCTTTATATTTAGTCCTTACTCTTTTAAAGCTTGTTTCATCCCAAAGGATTGCAAAGCATCCCCCATATTAGAAAAATCCCACTACCCCAATATGCCGATCTGTCTGAGCTGATGAGCAGGCAGAGACCCCTCTCCCAGCACGCTTCGCTTTTGCAAAGATGAAGCAGATTAGCCATGAACCTCGAGGCTGGTTCAAGTGGCTTCACTTTAACAGGCAGCTATGAGGACTCACCTCACTCAGCATGACAGAAAATTTGCTTTTTTGTGTGCCCCAGCTCACATCTTTGAATTTCAGGAGTTTATTCATGACTTACATTTGGTTTATAGCCTTGACTGAGACAACAAAATATGCAAAGAAGAGTCGTATCGATACATTTAAAACCTGGGACTGTTTAAAGTCATCTTGTTAACATTATGTCATTATCGACTCAGCTTTCTGTGCATTATACTAGTGACACCAGTACCTATGAAGTTATCTTAGTGGAGTGATGCTCTGTTGTGATGCTCTGTGGTACCTTTCATCCCAGACTGTTTCAAAGCACTTCAATAACCATGGCCTATCTGTACCATCACTCATGCGGTGTGGCTCTTCTGTAACAGCAGGCAACAGCACTGCACAGTAATTAGTAAAAAAAAAAAATTAATTGAATGTGGATTTCCATTAGGATTGGCTTTTATGTCTACCTAATAGATTCATTTCTGTTCCTAGATTGTCTATCAGTGCAGGGTGAAACATTGCTTGCATTTTTTATGGTTTTGAGGGCAATGTGAGTATTCAGAGACTGACTGAAGATTTTTTTGATCCAAATTTGGGCAGGTGATTGTGGTCAACATCTCTGCTGCTGGGAAGATTGCTTTGGCATGGTTGATAGGCGCAATGGTCAGGACACAGCTTTTCCAGATCATTTGGAAGGTGGTGCAATCCAAGGCTTTCTTGGACAGCTTTGAGCAGTTGGTTCAGCATGGTCTGGGACATCCACTGAGTCTCCCACATCGTGACATCTCATTGGATATCTTCCATCCAAGGACTGGCTGATCCTGTTTAGCTTATTTGAGCTGACAGAGCCACAGCCAAGCAATTGGCACCCACGCAGTCACTTGAATCACGTCCTATCCAGCTCTGTCAGCCCTCCATTCCCCGTGTCCTTTATTTCACGTTATTTAGACTGTCAGTCTCTTTCCCACCCGCCCATCGTCCATTTCCAACACTGCACAGATGTTTGTGGTCACAGTAGGCTCATGCATAATCCATTTGTTGTTGCCGTAGATAGTTGAATCTTATCGGGAAGGGATGCACAAGCCAGATCCTCGTATCTACAAGCTGTGCTTGGAGCGCTTGGGTGTTCAGTCCCAGGAATCCATCTTCCTTGACAACAGCAGCCAGAACCTAAAAGCAGCAGCCCAGCTTGGCATTAAAACGGTGAAGGTACAAAGCAATGCAACCGGGGCAGGCTTTGGGTATGGTTTCTAAGTCCAGAAGCAGTGTTTGACTTGAATGGCTCAGGATTTTCAGTCACGGTGGCAGACTCGTGCTGCCAAGCCTTTTGTTTCAGCCTGTCCTTATTCCTACAGGATGTGACGGGGTTAAAGGGGAGGATTACTGGCGAAGTCTGCACTGGCCTGTTTCATTCATAGCTCTAAACCTTACAGCCAGTGTAACCTTGAAGAATATGGAGCTCAGTTCCCTATTAGAGAAACAGCCCTAACTGTATGGTTGAGACAACCACATCCATCTGATGTGAGAAAATAAGACATATTTAATAAATTTCTAGAAGCTCTGAGGCTTCATGGATCTGTCAGCTGGGGACTGACTGGTTAACCCCCAGACTTTGGAGATGCTGAGCACAGGGGTTTTACTTTGGTGAGAGGGAAGGACAAGCATGGGACTGGTGGGAAGAGTGAACTCTGCTCCCCTGGACTGCACACAGGGAATTCCAGCTCTTACCCCAGCCCAAGCTCACAGGGCCTATGCCACAGTAACACATACATCTCTGGGACAGAGATGAAGGCAGGAGGCTCAGCGAGTATTGGTAACGTCACTCTGTGCTTGGCAGGGACTGACCGGTGAATTCCTGTGTGTCTTAGTGGATCAGTGCTGTTGGACTCACAAGTCTGCAGAGCTCCTTCTTTCCCAGGCAATTTTATCTTCTACCTATCACCCAGTGTTTCTCCCTCCCTCCTGCTTTCAGGTCGATGATCCAGAAGTAGCACTCAAAGAGCTGGAAACCTATCTGGGTTTTCCTTTGCAAGGGTTTGTTCCATATACTTGTGCAGTGAGACCAAGCATGGAAATCCCAAAAGATCATCTGCAAAAGTACCTTGAAAATGTTCTCAGTGACCAGGCAACAGGTATTGCAGTGCTTTTTGCTCTTCAGCCTGAAAGCTTGCATGTTCTGGAGCCATTGGCTCTTTCCATCATATGACAGATAGATTGAAAAATAATATTAATGAAAGGCTTCTAATCTCCAAGGAAATGTTGCAGCCATTCAGGTTTCAGTGATCTGTCACTGTTTCCCAGAAATGGGAAACAACATTTAGGACTTCCTCATTTGAGAGGGGTTGAGCACAAGTTGCCAAAGAGATGCCAGGAATATTCCTGGCCTGTGAGCCATCTATGAGTGATTGCCATGCTCCGCAGGGATTTGGGACACAGGAGCAAAGTGTAGGTTCCTGATTGCTGCAAGTGAGATCTCAGACCCAGGCGCAGGAAGGGGAAGTAAAACCTGGAGAAGTGGTGAGAAATAATCCCAGCTCATGCTTCTGCCTGCTGACCCTCTGCTCTCAACTCTTCAGGCCCACTGGTGTTACGGCAGTTTGGCCACGGACAGTCTACCCGGACCTATTACATCAAGTTTGGAGATCGCTTGCTAGTGCTGAAGAAGGAGCCCTCTGACAGCCTGCATCCCTCAGGCCCTGCTGTCAGAAGGGAATACAGGTGAGAAGGAGCTGTGCTCCTCATGCCAGCTGACCAGGGAAGACTCTTGGAGATCCCAAACAACCCTGTCCAAGGACAATGCTCTATTCCAGCTGTGGCTTTTCTGTTCCACATCACACACACAGTTCACACACCTGCCTCCCACATTGTCCTCCCCTGCATTATGCACAGCTCTGTATCCCAGTTAGTGATCTGTCCATTTGCTACAGCTAGCGTGAGCAGTCCTAGATTGAGAGACAAGGCTGTGCTATTGCCCTGCAGCTGGCAGTGAGCGTGCAGTTAGGACCCCGTGCCTGTGGAAAGCACCCTCCCCACTGCTGTGCTGCCAATCCTTCCAATCCACAGAGCACACCACAGCTCTCCCAGCACATGTCAGGAGACGAAGGATCTCACTGTCCCATCTGGCACCTTGGGTGGGAGAGAGGTTGCAGCACAACACTGCAACTGAGCAGCGAGGAGGCCAGCGAAGGGCTAGCCCCATGCTGGAGGGGTCACGCTGCAAACCAGTTTGCTGGGCCAGAGATCTCTGCCTCAGCAGCACAGCAGCAGGACGCTTGTTGGGGGAGCAGTTGTGATCTCCCCTTGGTTTATCAGAGTGTGTTGGTCTCGTGGCTCTGGGCCATACAAAGATTTTGGTGTGCTTCTTTCCCCTACCCCCAGCCATGCTATTTTAGTGTGTTTAAAACTGAGCACAGGGCCCTTTTTTATACTGTGTGTCTGCCTAGCAACAATGCAGTTCTAGTATTGATTCCCTAATGCCTTTCTGTGCTGACACGGCTCTCTGACTCACCCTGGCAGGGTACTGAAGGCACTCTCTGAGGCTGGTGTTCCTGTTCCCACTGTACTTGCTCTCTGTGAGGACAGAAGGTAATCTTGTCCCTCAGCTTTCACTCTGTGCTTGACAACTTCAGCCAGATTCCCCCAAAGACGAGGAGAGGAGAGAAGGACCCAGATCTCACAAAGTGCACTGGTCTAATTAGTGTTTGCCCAGTTTTGGGCTAGAAGAGCCTCTAGAAGTTCAAAGGACAGTAACGCTTTTATTTAGCTTGTTTTAGGTGTGTCCTTATTTTAACAATTAATCAAAATGCTGTCTTTGAAAAGCTGCTATAAAACAATGTAGGGCTTCCTGCTGACTCAGTATTCTCAGGTTTCCAATAAGGAGGTGATTTTTCTAACTGCCAGTCCTCAGACTTGCCCCAAGGTCTACAGCCGCGATGGCAGCAAGTCTGCGACCAGGACACCCTGTCTAGCCTGCAGTCAGCACAGCTATGCTTGGATCTCTGCTGGCTGCAGTAATAAAGTCTCTGCACTGCAGTTAAATGTGCATCCACTGTTCGTGATGTTTGCGTGCAGTCTGACAGCCCAGCTTCAGAGCTCATTGCAGGGGAGGCAGGGAGATGGTTGGTGCTGCAGTCCGGCCGCAAGCTCAGCTTCCGGGGGCTGGAGGGAATGGGACTGATCATGCCACAGCTGTGTGCTACAGGCTGGCAGCCTGAGTTGGGCTTGAGCCCGGGCCACAGCTGGGCATGAGTGCTCAAGTGCTGTTGAGGCTGCTCTTCACCTTGCCATGCAGGTGAGGCCTGGGGGCATGTTCAAGGTGTGGGTGAGATTTGAGAGGTGGTGGGTAGCAGGATTAACCTCAGACCTGCCAGTTCCACCTTGCTTCCCCAGCACCCTTGGCACACCTTTCTACCTGATGGAGCACTGTGCCGGCCGTGTCTACAGCGACGTCTCCCTGCCTGCGCTGCAGCCTAGCCAGCGAAGGGCTATTTATGCTGCCATGAGTCAAATCCTCTCCAAGATCCACAGCGTAGACCTCAGAGCAGCCAAACTGGAGGACTTCAGGGAGCACGGTGAGAGAAGGCTATGTGTCCTCTATCACTGTTTTCTGCTGTGTATCAGCATTTTAAGGGATAGGCTTGGGTACAGGACTTGGGCGAAAGTCAGGGGCAGTTGAGAAAGCAACGATGAGCAGTAGGGTGTCTGAATCGCCAGGCGTGGTGGGAGGGTGTGGAGAGCTGTGTTTCCTGTTAGTAGTCCCCAGAGCTTCCTGCCATGAGCAAGAGCTGCACTGTGGGTGGAGGAGTAACTTGTTTGCTGCCATCTCTGACCAAACTTCCTCAGCTCCTCCAGTCTCTCTGCAGGGGTATCTCAGCTTCTCGGAGTTGGTGGAGAAGTTATATTTTTGTCCAGGATCTGATTATTTCCACCAAAATATCAAATCCAGTGCCCAGTTAAGAATGTATGAGACCCTTGGAAATCACAATTAAACTCTTGGAGCTTATCTCAGGGTGCTAGACTGAGATCTGCTTGGCTGTTTGACTTTTTCTGCATGCACCTTTTATACATCTCTTTTGTGCCTGTCCTTTTCCCTGCGAGCCTTCGTTCCCTTTTTACAGGTAATTACATTCAGTGGCAAGTTAAGACCTGGACAAAGCAGTATCGAGCTATGGAAACTCACGTTATCCCAGCCATGGAGAGACTCATCGAGTGGCTGCCTCTGCATTTTCCTGAATTTCAGGCGACGACAGTCGTGCATGGTGATTTCAGGTACTGCTTGGCTGACAGCACTGCCCTGGAGCACATTGCAGGCGGTAGAGAGGGAGAAAGGGTGTAAAGCAATATGCAGACTCCAAAGAGGTGCTGAGTTGGGCTGGCACAGCAGCTTCAGAGCAGTCTGAAAGCTGGGTCTGGGTCATGTTCAGCATCCCCTGGGTAATGAGATCTAGAGGGCCACAAACCCTTCGCATCTGTCATGAGAAACATATTCCAAGAGCTCTGACTGATGCTGTGGTGATGTGTGATGCTGATCTGTGGCAGTTTAAAGCAGTGCCCATTGGAGAGCTGGGAAACTGGGGCAGGAACTGAAAGCCTGGGCTCCTGATGTCTAATTCCAATCTTGCTGCCTCAGTTGGTGTTTCAGAGTTTCTTGTGCAACCACTGCAAACACTGGCCTAACACTGGGGGATGATCAACTGTTCCTGCAATACTCAGAAATCAGTCCTGGAGCATGTTGCTAACGATATTTGGTGCTTAAAGAGTTTGAGTGGCTGGTGAGATGCTGCAGGATGTACGGCAAAACCTGCCAGTGTTACAGGTGAAGTCATGCAGGAGCGTGGTGGCTGGGGACAGAGGTGAGGGATGCTGAGAGGTACTTCTGCGTTGTCAGACCCTGGCTGCCAGGGATGTGAGGCTGCAGCGTAGCCGTGTGCGAGTTCTGGGCCAAGGCTCCTTCCCGCAAGGTTTAGTGCACATAGTTCCTGTGTGACTGGAAGCTGGTGAGCTCTCTGCACCCTGGCAGGATGGCTGCCCTCTGTTTCCTCCTTAGTAAGCTGCTGCCCTCTCCTGGGGCTGAAACTGTTGAAGGCTGTACTATGCATAATCTACAACACATGACAATGCAAGGCCTGGAGTTATTGTGTGCCTTTCAAATGACCAGAAGATCCCCTGGACAGTGACTTGCCTGCTTCACTTTTTGGCTAGCCTGTCCTGTAACATCTGTTAATGATCTGAGGCCCTGAATAACTTGGTTTCATTCTTCAAAGCAGAGTTCAGTTCATCATTAACCAGGGAGTTCGCTATTGAGTAATCTCCATCCTCCCTGACCTATGCTTGCAGAAATTAATCTTTCACTTGTGCAGCCTCCCAAAGGACTCAGCAATTTTTGAAGAGAGTGAAGAGCACTGGAAAGCACCTACCACTGCTGAGCACTGGGATTTTTTCCCCCCTCTTGAGACTTTTCTGATCTCTTTTTCCGTCTGATACAGGATGGACAACCTGGTCTTTCATCCAGACAGGCCAGAAGTCCTTGCTGTCCTTGGCTGGAAGCTTTCAACTCTAGGAGATCCCATCTCTGATTTGGCGAATAACTGTATGGCCTACTTCCTGCCACCTCACTTTAATGCACTGAGAGGTACAGAGAGGGGCAAAGTTACGTTTGACACACAGAGAAAGGAACCAGAGTTCAGAAACAGATTAGCTCCTGCCCAGAAAGCTCAGCTGACAGTTGGGCTCACTGCAGTTGGAAAGGGCTGTGGGTCTCGTACCATATTCCCTGCTCTGCCCTTTCTCCCCTCCCTGAAGAACCCTCCATCCCTTCAGGGCGGAAACATCTTTCTGCATGTGCAGTGATCACTGTGCCATGGTCACGCCATCCCCAGTTTGTTTCGTATCCATTTGGTGAGAAGGTGCCCCTGGTGTGAACTCTGCCATGCACTCACTCAGTATCCCAGTTAGTACTGTCACCCTGTTCATGCACATGGATCTTTGTTAGCAGTCACGTCAGGGATGGCCCCAGAGAGGAGGGCCCTGCTTTACAGCTTGCAAAACTGTGTTTAAAAATTAGTTTGGATTATTTTCCCTCTCACTTCAGCTGTAAAGCTGGGGAACTCTTTTGGGTGGGAAAGCTGTGAACCAGGCCAGCCCAGGAGGGGTTTGTCCACAAAGTTATACATTTGTTAAAATAACAGTATGGGGTAAACAGGGAGGAAAATCACTCCATTGTTCAGGAGGAAGATCCATCAGTCGCTGCTTTCACAATCTCACCCCAATGAAGAAAACTGCCCTGTATGCATTTCACCTACGTGGGTTGGTGGCCCCATTGTCATGTATGGAAACAGCATGGCAGCAGTGCAGGTGTTGGATGGGTGCAGGTGTCTCACCTGCTCCACAACTGCATGGCTCTGCCACAAGCCTCATGGCATCCCTAGAAAGCTCTGAGCTCCTCACTCTCTGCTGGTTCACTGTTGCCTCTTCACGTCTTCCAGGCTTGAGGAAGTGTGATTTGGGGCACCTGGGAGTCCCCACGGCAGAGGAGTATTCCCAGATGTACTGTAGTCACATGGGAGTGGAACACCCCGAGAACTGGAATTTCTACATGGCCTTTGCCTTTTTCCGACTGGCTGCAATGCTGCAGGGACTCTACAAGCACTCTCTGGCAGGTGAGGAACCCAACCACGCCAGCCCTGTTCTGCACAGGTCTCCAGCCAGAGCACAGACACATGAGCACTGGTGTGGGGAGAGCTCTCACACTGAACTGGGGGAGGTCAGGCTGGCAGCATGTGCTGCAGGGTTCAGGCACTTCTGGCTGTGAATCCTGAGAGCTCCAAAATTCCAGGTGCTACAGCAAAGCGTGGCATGTCTGTCAGTCTTGTGCTTTCAGCATAGAGCTCCTGTGGGAAATAAGGGATCAAAATGAGAGATCTTGTTTCACTCTGGAGATGAATGACCTGGGAGCAATCATGCAGTGAGTTATTGCTGCACGTAGACAAGAGGGACGCGAACAGTGTCCTGTAAAGCACAGAGCTCCCTCCCTGCTCCAGCACAGGCTCTGGAGGGTGTGAGGCTGCTACAACCTCTCAGGCAGGCTGTGTTGTGTAGTCAGGTTATGTCCTGCAAACAGAAAAAAGGGCCAAAGGGGAGCACACACAGGGCATTTCCCCAGTGGCTGCTTCTTGCTGGATGCAAGGTCTGGTCTGTTCCTGTTTGCTGTCTGTGCTGATCAGAGGTTGCTGTGTGATCACTTTTCTTTCATGGGAGAACTGAGCAGAGGCCAGGGTTTAGAGCTCAGAGCCATGTCCTACAGGTGGAGCTCTCAGATTAAGCACCACCTTCGAAGAGAGACTCGAAAGCAGGGAGGTGGTGTGAACTCTCAGTGCTGTTTGTCTGCATACATCAGGTCTGGCCTGGGAGTCTTTATCAGAGAAAAACAAGACGTTATTTTCATATTCCTTAGAGAGGAGTCTTCTCGAGTTCTGCTGGGCTGGCCCAGACCAGGGCACATGGCACTGTTTGGGATGTGACTACATAACACGGGGTCTTTCAAACAAAGATGCCCTATTGTTCTCTTGTCCACAGGGAGGCCAGCCCCAGGTGAAAGCAGCCCAGAAGATGCAGAGTTTGTGGCCGACCTGGCTTGGGAGTTTGCCATAAAAGAAGGATTCCGTGTGTTTGACAGCCTCCCCACCACAAAGCCTCTCGCACGACGTTACAGCACCTGGGCCAGGCGAGGGCCATTCCTTAGCAGGAGCTATGGTACCTGGCCACGTCCTGGGGCAGCTCCTGAGCCCAAAGTCCCCCTGGTCACTCGCCCCACCAGCCTGCTAGGGATGGCCCAGGGTCTTTGCTGCAAGCTGGAGAAGATCATAGGTGTCCAGTGGAGTTTTCTGATTTCCCAGCCCAGATGGACTCCACGTCCTGTTCTAGAGCTGAAGGTGAGATATCTTCCTCCCTAAAGCAGCTTTGCTTTGCTGCACCTACACCAGGGTGGGGGATCGCGGCATGCCTCTGAGCACCCTTGCTTTCCTGATCGCATCAGACACTTGGCACTCCTAGAGTCCAATGGCTTGGAGAAAGGGGTCTGGGTTCCCATTGCCGGCTACATTTGAGTAACAGAGTTCATATTCTGGGAAACAGCAATTTTAGAAGCCAGCACTCCCTTCCAAGATGAGCAGATTAACGCCAGCCCAGCTGTAATCGCTGGTGCTGCTCCACCAAGGTCCTGCCACCAATGCTGGTGGAGTCCCCAGAGCTTGGCTGGGCTTGGGCTTTTCAACACCTGCCAGTCCGGCGCTTGCTCATTCCCTTCCCCTGTCAGGGGGAAGCCTTGCTGCTGCCTCTGTGTGGGAAAGGCTAAGTTAATTCTCTTTGTAAGAGTCCCTCCTGGTGCCTTTCTGGGAGGTTCCTCAGATAGGGCAGGAAGCTGCTTGCAAGCTCCACAGCTTCATTTCCTCCTTTGTGTTCTCTTATCCTGCTCTCCCTGGCAGGGGCTGTCCCTGCAGACATCCCTGTCAGCAAGCAGTTGCCTGCCCAGTGATAAGCCAAGTGTGATCAGCAGTGCAGGCGCTGGGATGCCACTTGGAGTTTGGCCCTGCCACCGTCCTGGGCTCTCCTGCACAGAGCAGGTGCTGCTGTAGCCCTGAACCCTCAAAATGGAGGGACATTGGTCATTCCTGGTATGGTGGTGAAGAAGCAGAAACCAGCTACCAAAGTGACTTGCCCATGGTCACGTGGTGGGTCAGTGGCAGAGAAGGGAGCAGCATCAGGTCTCGAACTGTAGCATTTTAATTATGCATCTCTTCCTTCTGCCAGTGGAAGGCAGGTCAGGTCAATATGCAGGTATAAGGACACCTGGGTCCCCTGCCCGGGCTCTGCAAACGGTCTGGTTTCTCTGTGCTTCCACTTCCCAGTGCTGCTGGTGGCCACGGTGTGGCTCAGTGTGCCCGTGGCTCTGGCCTGGCTGGTGTTGCAAACAGATTTGCTGGGAGTGGTATCATAAGTAATCATTCACAGAGTGTGTCATGAAAGCAAACATCCCTATCCTTGGGTTGCTACCGAGACTATATTCTTAATGTATTCCAGTGACTTTATAAAATTCTAGTGGGTTACTTAACCACCTTTTAGCTGCCAAAAAAAAAAAAAAATCCCATCTGTTGTTCAGCCCTTCAGAAGCATTTCCTTGTGCGCTGGCAGAAACTAGCAAACCCCAGCATTTCAGGATGCTTAGCAGCTGATCCCCTGAGAAGGTAGGAAAGGAGGGGAAGCAGCAGCTCTGGGGAATTTGGAAGTGCTGAGATGAGCAGATCTCCTCGCCCTTCTTCCAAACACTCATCTTCAGAGCTGGGAGAGAGTCACCAAGTCTCCAAACATCAGGACTGCCACGCTCTCTCTACTCCATGCCTTGGGCTTGTGGTAGAGACACTGCTCCTTGTCTGGGCGACCAGAGAGCCCCCTCATCCCTGCCATCTCCCTGTCCATCCCACTGTTCTTTCCCTTGGCATTGTCCCTGCACTGTCGACCTTTGCTGTGGAAGCACGTTGTGAAAGCCAGGGGAGGAGTCTTGCTGCCTGTGGCAGAAAGATAATGCAGTGGAGTGTTAAACAGCCAAGTAGTCCTGGCCTGGGACTGTCACAGCGCTCATAAGCTGGGCAAGGGCCAAGGGGAAGGGCAGGCCTGCCTCATGCCAGCTGGCACTGCAGGGGTGGAGGTTTGTCCCAGCGAGCTTGGCAGCGAGATGCCCTTGGCTGAGGTGCTCTCAGCTCAACAGGGCAGCATCTCAGCTGATCCTGCCACATCCCGCACAGGGAGCCAGCAGACCTTGCACACTGGTCCTGAAGGCTGCCTGTCCCCGCAGTTCTCCTGGGAGATCGTCTCCGAGGTTGCAGAGCAAAGCTCAGTTTCTCTCTCAGAGCGAGCATAAGTGCATCTGGCCAAAACACCGGGCACACAGCTGCACTCCCAGCGTCGTGCCTGGGAGGGAGCCAGGACTGGCTATCAGAGGGAGCCAGCACCAGGGTAGGGGGATGTAGGAGGATGTAATATGTCTCATCCTCTTCCATCAGGCAGAGAGTGCCAGGACCAAAGCAGTGGCTCTGACGATGACTATACGGGCCATGAATCAGAATAGCCAGGTGAGCAGACACATGCACCCAACATTTGACCCTTCTCTGGCCCAAATAAAGCAACACAGGGACACCTCCCTTCTGGGGCCTTCTCCACACCAGGAATGAGGCGTTGCAGTCTGGGGCCCATGAGCATGAGGGGTGATTTGTCCTGTGTGTTGTGGGATGCCAGGTGAGGACATTTCCTCAGCACTGCATTCCCCAGGGCATTTGGAAGGGCCTGGGGCATTTGCTGGCGTGCTTCCCTGGTCCTGCAGCCCCTTACTTGCCCTGCATGGGCTCTCACACAGGTCTCTGGAGCAGAGCATCTCAGCAGTGTAGACCCCAGCCTGGTGCTTCACTTGGACCTGAGCTCCATGTCTGGCTGAAGGTCCCGCGTGGTTCACAGGACAGCGCTCTCCAAACCAGAGCTGAGCCACTAGCCGCAGCGTTGGGGACCCTCGGATGTGAGACTAGACCAGCCGCTCTGGCATGGGAGAGGTCGTGCTAACAGCAGCCTGGGAGCTTCTGAATTTCAGTGGTGTTTGCTGTTATCTTGTATCTGGGTTCAGTGCCTTTATTGCCAGACTCAATAGGTATGGGGCAAATCCATCCCTGGATCATGAGGCTGCAGGTGGTTAATACCAGCCTTGCAGCAGGGGAGGCTGGTCAGGAACAACCAGGTGGGGGTGCAAGACTTGGTTTTGGGAATAAAGAGAATGGAGCAGGGTGTCTCTCCTCCTTCAGCACAACACCTCCAGCTACCTGCAGACTCTAGAAGGACTCCAATCAGTGGTGGGGGGAACTGAATCAGGTCCTCCAGGACTCCTGGCTTCAGGGGAGACTCTGGAGCTGAGGCAGTGCCTGGCCCCTGGAGCTGGAACTGGTCCCATGACTGCAGTGGATCTCTCTGGGTTTCTTAGGGGATCAGGGAGGATGCAGATTGGATCAATGGGGGCTTTCAGTGCTTCACAGAGGCCAGCAGCAAGGAGAGAACTGTGGGAACAATTTTGGGAATTTCTGGGCTCTTTATGTATAGTCTAGTATTAATTCCATATTAAAGTGATGGGCACACTCCTTTGAGTTCTTCTCCAGCTTCTCCAGCACAGGCGCAGCCTCACAGCCCACTTTCACAAGGCCACATCCGTCTGCCCAGGGTCACCACCACATCCCCGCTCTCAGGGGCACAAGGGGTGCTGCGGAGGAGCCCTGGGGTGGCTGTGCTGGCTGCTCAACAAGCAGGACCATAGGGCTGTAGGAAAGTCTCGTAACCTGAGCTTTAGTTTCTCCCAGGCGCCATGGTGAAATTCTACCTGAATCTCAGGCACTTGGCTCTGCTGTGGAAGGGGGAGGGAGCCTGTATCTGCCCAGCCCAAACAGTTGGGATGATTTCCTAGCGGGCACCTGGCCTTTGCACCTCCCACCATCTCATCTTTCAGGCAGGCTCAATCCCAGCCAGCTATGGCAGGGCTGAGAATTTGAGGCTGAGAGCTGGGTCTGCCGTGAAGGTGTTTCCTCCATTGCATGTGGTTTTAGTGCTGCTGCGTTTGTCTTCAAAGCCCCAGGGAAGGGAAAGGTCCTGCTCAAGAGGAGCAAAAGCATTAGCACAGGGCTAATGCTCAATGTCATCGGTTGTCCATCCAGGTATCAGCAGAAGACGCACACAAGACAGCATATGGGAGCTTAGCCCTGAGCGAGGCTTGGCTGGAGCTCAGCTCTGAGATGTGCCCTGTGGATACGCAGCCTGACCCAGTCCGTCTGGGAGACGCACAGTGCACAGCGGCACATCTCTACGGGTAAAACAGGTCTCTCTGGCACCTCCCAAAAGTGGTTTTACTCATGCAGGTCTGCAATAGGAGGGAGAACATGTTGGAACAAGTGGTCCTCATGAGTGCCACCTCCTAAAGGGCTGCCCAGGACCCACTGGGGTACAAAGGGGAATCAGTCACCCTTCAGGGGACATGGGCGGCCAAGGACGAGAGAGGCTGAGATCCAGAGCAAGATGATTTCTTTTCAGCTGATCTAGGAAACACGCAGCCTAATCTGAATCCTGCTGGATAACCTTGGACCGTTGTTTTGCCTCTCTGGGCTTTGTGGTTCCTCCCTGCAAAACGGAGCTGATATTCCCTTCTTGAGTGAAATGCCTGGAGACCTGCAGATGCAGGAACTACCACCGTGCTACCACCAAGACTCTCAGCGACCTGGGTCTTCCGGGACAGTGGGTTAAACTATTTTTGAATTGACATGTTCTACAATTTTTCTGGCCCCTTTAATAAACCAGAGCCATCCATCCCCAGTTACCCTTCACAGACCCCTCACTAAAGGAACCAGAGGTGCTGTCAGATACAGGGTAATTACCACAGGTTTATTTTGGAGGTTAAAAACTCTTTATACTTTTGGTCTGTGGCTTCCTTAGTGATGGTGATGATAACTTGAGAACATCTCTGTTACCTGCATGTGAATCTGCTGTTAGGCACACTGAAGCTGCACAAGGCATCTAAAGCAATCAAGCAGAAAAGCCCTTTAGCCGTTATTGGGAGCAATTTTACAAAGCCTCTCATTTGCATGCACCAAGTAATGTTGCTGTTGTGAGAGTACTTTGTTGGCTTCGTTCTACTTCCCCTATACACAGTAGTTTCTTTTTTTGATTCCTGTGCACATGCTAACAGCGGCATGCCGAGGTAACCAGGGGTCCCCAACCATTTACCTCATCATACCACCTTCCCCGCAAAACAAACCAGTGCAACAGAGACGTTTCTGGTTTTCCTCTGCTTTTCTCCTTCTTGCCTGCACAAAGTTCCCTGGGCATGGACAGGGACAGACAGGGACAGGGACAGTCAGTGCTGGCGCTGGACACCGATGAGGCATCCCTGGTGCACCAAACCAAGCTGTGCCAATGTGATCTGAACTGAGCTGGGCTGAACCGACCCAAGCGGGGCTGAACTGAGCTGTGCCCAGCTAAGCCACGCCAAGCTGACCCGAACGGGACCTAGCTGAGCCGAGCTGAGCCAAACTGCACTGCCCGAACCGAGCCGGACCGAGCCAATTCGATCCGAACCGAGCCGTGCCAAGCCGGATCGACTCGGGCCGTGCCGATGCGGACAGACCCGAGCCAGGCCGTGCCGGACCCGGCCTCGCTGGCCCCACCCGCGCCCAGC
>WAAD01029593.1:58231-68897 GCA_013389945.1 Fregata magnificens
TCGGCCGCGGCCCGGAGGGGTTGTGCGGTCTGCTGGGGCCGGTGGGGAGGGAGCCCGGTGCGGGGCTGGGGACACCCCGATTTGACGCTGAGCCGGGCAGGCGCCGGAGCAGCCGGACATTTGGGCCCAAAGCCTTGCGCTGCAGGAAATCTTGTTGGAAAAAAGCAACTCCGGGTGCAGCAGCTGGTGTGAGGCACAAAGGCGCGTGTCCTGCTACGATCGGGCTTTATCCGGATCCCCGCGGTTGTTTCAGCTAGCCGCTGCCATCGGTGCAAACAATCTGAGGAGAAAACTGTGTGAGAGGGCATGCGAAGGGAGGGGAAGCTGCCTGGCTTGATGCTGGTTGTCTGCATAGATTAGACCCTGTGCTCCTTGCTCAGCAGCCCTGAGGAAAACACCGTCCGATCATCTGTGCGGGGTGCTGGTGGAGGGCTAGCATTCTTCTCCCAAGCCGCCGAGCCACTCCTTCCCAGCGGCCGTGACAAGGCTGCTGGCGGTTGGCTGAGTGATCAAGTTCTTGGCAAGCACCATGATCTTTGCACTGAGACTCTCTTGCCGTGGACCTGAAAAAACAAATTCGCCCTTACTGAGGGAGAAAGAGTTGGTGAAAAGCTGCTGTTGGTGCCTGGTTTTGTTTCAGAACGGTACATGGGGAGCCTAAAACCAGCTAATCAGGGAAATGCTGCCAAAAGCTCTAGGGCTGTGTATTAAATCAACTGTATTGTCCATGCCTGAAACATTTTCCCACTGTTCAGTCTCTTGAGGCTCCCGGCATCCCCATGCAGCTCCAGCCAGGCTTTCAGGTCTTGCAGGGACCTACCGAGACAGGAACAGCTTCCAGTTCATGTGCTGTTTGCCGAGATGTGAATTCTTTATATAAACTTGAAGCTGCATCTTTTGTTGTGTACTTTTACGCTAAAATACCTCCTTCATGTTGGTGCAGTTTTGGAGCCCGCACAAGTTGAGTCCCTTTTGATTAAACAGCCTGCTAAGATGCTGTCAAACAACTAAAGCTCTTACTGATTTCACCTAGGTCTGGCTTAACACCGCTTTGCTTTTTTCATGCAGATTTTCATAAATAATGAATGGCATGATGCAGTCAGTAAGAAAACCTTCCCTTCTGTCAATCCAGCAACAGGAGAAGTTATCTGCCAGGTTGCTGAGGGCGATAAGGTAAATGTTCTCTTGATGAGATTGGTTTGTTTTCCACGTGAGCAGGTACACAGGAATTGCAGAGGAAGACACTAACTCATCTCTTGCCTAGGCAGCTCCACCGAGTGCTGTGTTTGCAGCAGTGTCTGACCTATACAGACACCACATTGAGTGCTGCTTGTGTTCTTCCTTGACTACTGCTTTCAAGATAAACCCTCCAGCTTTGCCTCTTACAAGTGGCAAGCCGGGACTGGAAAGCACGGGGAAGAATAGATGTGGTGTGCAGTGGAGCCTGGGTTGGAAGGTTGGGGAACAGTCGTGGGTGGAGGTTCCTGGGGCAGGCAGGGATGAAGACAGACACCTTTGCAGTCCCGTGGGTTCTGTGCCGGCGGTGTGACCCAGGGTCATGGTAGCAGAGGAGACAAAAGGTCAGGATTCACCTGAACAGCCCCTTTCTGCTGTATACATGCAGTGGGAGACCGTCCCCAGCCCTGGGAAATTAAAAAAAGAAAAAGAGAGCGCGCTGGTGGGGAATAGAGTCATGTAATCATTCCATGCCTTATGCAAGGCCCTCCTAGGAGTCTGTGGCAGAGCTGAGGTGGTGTTTCCCAGCAATTTTGGGTTCTTCCTACAGTCTGGAAACTTGTTGGTATTCCCCAAGGGAGGGGTGAGTGAGGGAAACCCTTTGTTGTTTGCTTCTCCGTGGTAGACTGGCTTGTCCTGGCGAGACCATTACAGCAAGCCAGAACAGAGAACCAACTAGAAACAAGTTAATGCCCTGACAGGACAAAATGATGGATTAGAGATATTTGATCAAGGAACAAACTCCCGTAGACCGTGCTGGCGAAACCAAATCCTGAAAGAGTGTCAAAAGCACGCTTCTGGAGTTTTTTCCATGCCTTGTTCAAAGATGCAAATATTAACCCAGCAGATGACATTGCGGAAATAACTTGGCAATATTTGCACTCTGCATAGCTGAAATAATAGAGAGTGTAAGCGCAGGTGGAGGTGGTGGCTGCGCAGCTGTTGCACCCGTCTGTTTCACTGCCACTTCTGCTCACTCTTCCCCGTGGATGCAGACTGGGCGAGAAAGTTGTGGCTGGTCCAGCAGCAGCGTTTGTGCTGAGGCTGTGCTGTGGTGCAGCACTGCCCAGGTTGATGCTCGTGGGGCAAGTGGCCCAGGGGCCGCAGCCCGTGTGCTCCCCTGCCCTGGGACTGATGAGTGTCTTGTGATGAGGCAGCTTTCAAGGCCGCAAGTTCTTGCCCCCAAAAAGGCTGGTGCTAGCAGCCACTTGTGCGGTCTGGCTGGAGGCTGTTTTCTCCTGGAGACCAGGGAGGGCTTCAGATCTATTTTGAGAGAGAGTGGGGGCTGGTTACTCCTTTCTCACCCTCTTGCCTGGACTCCTCTGCAGGCAGATGTGGACAAGGCCGTTAAGGCAGCCAAGGCAGCTTTTCAGCTGGGCTCGCCTTGGAGGAGGATGGATGCTTCTCATCGGGGCAAGCTGCTGAATCGTCTTGCTGACCTGATCGAGAGGGACCGGGCTTACCTGGCGGTGCGTATCGCGCTCTGTGGCTGAGCTCTCTGCTGCGATCCTTAACTTCGGGGAGAGGGAGGCAGAAATGGGTGGTTTGTGCCCATTGGGTGTAACGGGGACTTTAGCCACACCTAAAACTGTGAGAGCGAGGTACAAAGGATGGGGAAGTAGCTTTGGGAAGCTGAAAGCAAAAAGGCCAACATGTAGAACCAATATCGGAATCGCAAACTGAGAATCGAATCTAAATCTATATGCGTGACTTTCCCCACCTTGCTCTTCAGGCAATCTCGTTGTCTTTTGTAGGCGCTGGAGACTCTGGATAATGGCAAACCATACTCCATCTCCTACCTGGTGGATCTGGACATGGTAGTCAAGTGTCTCAGGTAGGCATGGAGGCTACAGTGACAGCACAGTAACTCCTCATGCTCCACACTTGTGCCCAGCTGGCCCGTGGTAGTTGAACCTCTGCTCATGCAGAGACCAAATGCCTCTGATTCAAGTGTTGTGGGTGTCAGGGCTGGATCTGACCTGTTGGTTTCATTCAGGCCATAGCAGGGCATCAGACACCCCGTTTTCCTCTATTTTTATTTTTTGTGAAGAATGAGGCTGTAGTTCCTGTGACTTTCCAAAGGATTTTTGTTACATACATGTTTCTCTCTTGCTATATACAGGACTCACGCTAATGGAGGTGATCTGTGTTGCAGCACAGGAATGACAGAATGTATGCTATGCAAAGTGCTGGCAAACGGGGAAGAGACAAATGTTTGTATTTGTCCATTCTTAAAATTGCCTGTTTGGGAAATATTTGTTATTGGTATGTGTTTGATGAAGTGACTGAAGAAAGGAGGAAAGCGAATAGCTGGAGGAAGTCTCTCTTATTTTCTGGTGACAGGAGACTTGTTATTTTACATTCAGTGACCAAAACTTTATTGTTGCTAGATACTATGCAGGTTGGTCGGATAAATTCCATGGCAAAACCATCCCATTAGACGGAGACTTCTTCTGTTACACAAGACATGAGCCGGTGGGAGTTTGTGGACAGATAATCCCCGTAAGTAAAATGTATCAGTAGTTCCTGCAGCATTTCAAGAATTCAGTGTCAGCATGAAGAGTTGCCTTAAAATGCAAGTTACTATCTGTTGCTAAGCACTGCTTCCTCCAGTGGTAAAGAAAGTTATGCTTGCACCAGCTGGGAGGGCTGTTACTTTGTTCTGGCAGTACAGAACTACTTGTTGATTTCATGGGCTCTGAGTAAGATTTACTTTGTATCTGCTAGAAAAAAATTTAAACCCCTCTATAGGAGTTATCTGGCTCCGAACACAATGAAGTTTACACTACTACCTAACATTGAAACCAAAATTCTGTGTGATGAGGAAGTAGAGAACTAGCATGCAAAATTCAGCTTTATCTACGTGATCTTATTTCTGGCACTGGTAGGAAGTGTAGCAAGGTGGTTTGTCAACAGCAAAGCCGTATTTACACAATGATGTGTGGATAGTGCTGCCTCTTTATAGGATTAGCCAGATTCTGACTTTTACATACTGTATTTGCATGTTTTTCGTATTTCCATGGAGCAAGAACTGAATGTAAACGTCTCACCAGTCTGTGTGCACTGCTCTGTCATTTCAAACAAGCTTTCTTTCAAAACGCCTCAAAAGAGCGTTTAACAGTTAAACTGACAGTAAAGTTTTATTCCAAAAAAAGTTAGGGCTTTGCAGTGGTACTGAGAGACCTCACACTTCAGAGTACAGTTTTCCTGGACAAGCAGAAGGCAGCACTTGAAAAGGAGCCAAACATTAAAGAGCAGCTAGGGAAGGATCAAAGACTGCTCCCATAGGTGCTGCAGCTGATTTGAATGAAGCTCACTGGTTATTTACTGATTAATTGGAAACTTTCAAGTTCAGCAAATACCTCCTTGTTTTTCAGTGGAACTTCCCACTGTTGATGCAAGCATGGAAACTGGGGCCTGCCCTGGCTACTGGGAATGTGGTTGTGATGAAAGTGGCGGAACAAACCCCGCTGAGTGCTCTCTACGTAGCTAATCTGATCAAAGAGGTGAGCGAACAGGCTAGGTTTCCATCTGCTGCCTCACTATCACTGCTGGAGCGTGGTGTGATACAGCCAAACTGGTGAGCTGCGGAGGGCATGTGACAGGAGCAGAGAAGGGCTGTCTGGTCTGAAGAAAGGCTGGATTGTCTTGGATATCTTAGCGTTTGATTTAGCAAAAAAGCCCCCTTGTCCTTATAAATGCATACGCAGGGGAAATAAATCTTGATTAGGGAAGGACTCTTTGAGGTTCAATTAAATAACCAATTTCAGGGTGATTAGAAAGCTAACATATATAGCTATATATAATTATGCTTAGGATGCGGGGTGGAGAGAGGAGTTGTCCTGGTTCTTGCGAACTGAACGTTAAAACTAAAGACCTGGGAAATTAAAGTGAAGTAGAAAAGGCTCTGTTCTTTGTGGGAGGTCTGCTGAAGTGTTACTAATGGATGAGGGTAGGTGAAATCCTTGATTTGTAAAAGGAATAATGTTGCTCTCTCCTGCTGTGAACCGGCAGGCTGGATTCCCACCAGGCGTGGTGAACATCATCCCTGGCTATGGGCCCACTGCAGGGGCTGCCATCTCTTCCCACATGGACGTAGATAAAGTGGCCTTCACTGGCTCCACGGAGGTGAGGGAGTACGTTAACCTTTAAGCCCTTGGGATATAGAGAGTATCTAACTGATGTAATACCTTTTCTGTATAAAATACTGGCGGTGCCTTGCCTTCTACACTTTTTAAGAAATACAGCTGAATTCAGGGTATGGCATTTATTTTTACTTTATATAAGACTCTTTTTAGGTACCTTCTTTAGAATACTTCCTATTGTTTCCCTTGAGCTGCTTCTTACTAGAGGTGAAACTCTGGGTAGACTTCAGTTGTTCCCTTAAAGTCCTGACAATGAAGGATTATCAAACTGCTGACTGAGATCTAAAACCAGCTGTCCTGCCAGGTGTTGCTGTATGTAGGAGTTAATTCCTAATACCTGTTCTTCTCACAATGCAGGTTGGGCATCTGATCCAGAAGGCTGCAGCAGAGAGTAACCTAAAGAGGGTGACACTGGAGCTTGGAGGAAAGAGTCCAAATATAATCATGTCTGATGCAGACAGTAAGCACCTGCTAGCCTAGTATTTGATCTGTACCTTTTACATTGGCTTTCTGCAGGCAGAGCTGGAGGGAAAAGGAAACCTCTCCTGTGTTGTGTGTCTCCAGCTCTGACACCACCTGGCTGCTCTCACCCAGTGAAGTCTCCGTGCCTCCTGCTGTAGCTGCCACATCTGTGTGTCAGCACTTCTTCAGTCCCACTTCTTTCCCAGTGCTGTGAAGAAGTTATCAACAAATGAGAATTGTTTCAGTATCTTCCTTCAGTCTTAGTTCCATTTTTGTTTTCATTTCTTTCTCTTGGTGCGTACCGCTCTTTTCTACTCTCATGAAGTTCTGGTTCCCTCATCTCTTGCATATAGACTGATTTTTGGTCTTGATGAGCCAACATGTGCTTTTATATGGCAGTAAGGAAGGAAATTCTTCTAGATCTAAAATAACTGGTCCTTAATACCTGATAATTTCAAATGAGAACTGTAATCTGCCTCTGATTAGATTTTTTTTCTCTAGTATGGGGTGCTTTAACTAGACATTCATACTAACTAAATCTGTACATAACTTCTGCCCTACCAAAGCACGGAAGATGCCTGTCAACTGAAAGGACTTTGTATCACTGATAGTCCAGCAGTCTGCATGATAGTCGTTGAGAAGAAATCACTTACTGACTCTGGTTGGTTTTGTTTGCTTATTTGTTTTCTCTCCTCTCCCTGATCTTAGTGGACTGGGCTGTGGATCAAGCCCATTTTGCCCTGTTCTTCAACCAAGGGCAGTGCTGCTGTGCTGGATCCCGAACATATGTCCAGGAAGATATATATCATGAGTTTGTGGAGAGGAGTGTTGAGAAGGCCAAGTCCAGGGTGGTTGGAAACCCGTTTGACTTCAAAACTGAACAGGGGCCGCAGGTAAGAGCAGGAAATGTCCTGAACTGTTATCTCATTAAATAGTCCCAATCTTGCATCATTGTGCATCAGTAAATTAGAATGAAAGGTATCCTTCGGTCTCTTGATTAATCTCCTTTGATCTGTGCCCATTACCTCCTTACTTGTGCAGGAGGGAGAAGTTAATTAACCATTCTGATTACTCCAAAATCTCCACTTGACGCTGGCATTTAAAAATTATCATCTTCCTTTGAAGCTGCCTTGGCAGTCTGTTGAAATGAGAAGTTGCTAGAGCACAGTCGTGTGCACAGCAGGTTGTAGTTGAAACCCTTTTTACCCCCAGTAAAGGTGAAGCTGATCTGTCTGTCCTCATGGCTCTTAGGTGGATGAAGAGCAGTTCAAGAAGATCCTTGGTTACATTAGTACTGGGAAGCGTGAAGGAGCCAAACTGCTGTGCGGTGGCAACCCCGCTGCGGACAGAGGCTATTTCATCCAGCCAACTGTCTTTGGCGATGTGCAGGACAACATGACGATTGCCAGAGAGGAGGTGAGACCTGCAGCGCCCTTCTGTCTGTCATATTGTCACTTCTTTGTCATTTTGCCCCCTCTGATGCAAAAAATCCCGGGTCTACGAGAACCAGACATTCATGAACTGCAAAACTTGATGCTTCTTAGAAAGTTACCACATTAAACTTCCCTCCAGATTATATCCTGGAACTTCGTAATACGGGAAGTGATACTTTGAATTTGATGTCCTATGTGACTTCTAGCATATATACATAACTCCAGCATCAACCACAGCCTCCCCCGTGATCAATTTACACATTTTCACATGCTCTGTTTGGATTTTGCAGATATTTGGGCCGGTCATGCAGATTCTGAAATTCAAAACAATTGAAGAAGTCATTGAGAGAGCAAATGACTCCAAGTATGGCCTAGCAGCAGCAGTCTTTACAAAAGATCTTGACAAAGCAAACTATGTGTCACAGGGCCTGCGAGCTGGAACAGTTTGGTGAGCCTTGACACTTGCTTCTCCCTAAACTGCTGGAAGCTTCCTTGCATGCTGCAATTTCTTATTAAGCTTGCTCTTTGATAGCCTGTCTCTACTTTGGATCCAATTTTATGTGTACTTCATTGAACATAACGTCAGACCTTCAACTGTAACACTTAACTGTGGGTAAAATTTAGGTATATTAAGCTTCCATGCTCCCACTGTGAATTAATGAATGGGATGGGGGAAAAGAAATCCAGTACTGCAGCTGGCAATGACAGCTGCTGCAGGGCTCTGACTGCCGGTAGCAATTAGATCACCGAGCACGTCTGTGAGGTCTTGGCTGCTGCAGTTGATGTTCCTCTGTGTTCTGAGGCCATGCTGAAGACTATGCTGAAGTCAGTACTTCAACACCAGTTACTAGCATGAGATTTTGGAGATCCAGTATCTCACTATCTTCTTTTTTTTTTTTTTTTTTTTTTTTTTTTTTTTTAATGGTACTGAGTGAACAAGTAGGTGCTTTTGGTATCTGTCCTCTGAAGGAGGTGTGGGTGGCAACCTGGACGCTTGGTCCTGTGACAATGAGAGATGTGAATCACTTTCATGATGTTCTGTTTCCTGGTTGATGAGGATAAGGTTCCAGTATTGATTAATTCTGTTGGCTGAGAGAACTGACAAATACAGAAATCCTGCCTAGAAATTCAGCTGTCCCTCTGTTGTAAACAGCTGAGATGTCCATTTGCTGCGAAAGGGCTTTTCTATTAAGCAGTTCTGAAACTGCAGGTGTTTAATTCTTGGTTTCCATTTCAGGATAAACTGCTATGATGTGTTTGGTGCACAAGCCCCGTTTGGCGGCTACAAAGCTTCTGGGAATGGGCGAGAGCTGGGAGAATATGGGCTGGAAGCATACGTAGAGGTGAAAAATGTGAGTATCCCTGTATCGAAGGACTTCCCAACCCTCTGCCGTAGCTCCAAATTGTATTTGTGCCTGTTGGTATACGCAATATGGAGTTGCAATTCTTCCTTCTAACGCTTGAAACAAAATTGGAGCCGCACTTCTGAAGTAACCGCAAACACAACTCCATGTAACTGTATTTAAAACAGAAAGCTAGCCTTGCTTTATACTGCTGAGGAAAACATGGATATGTGACCTAATAGATTACCAATTCCCTGCACCACTTGGCACCATTTAGCTGCTTCTCAGTGTAAAGAATGCAAGTGTATGGACTTCTCCGTGAGTTCATTTTGTGGAGAACAGAAAGAGCATGTTCTGGGCGTGCATGCCTGTTGGGTAGAAGCTTCTGCAGGTATGAACTGGCAGATGAACACTGGGCACTCATCACTCAAGAGGGGGAATCTGAGCAGCGACCACCAGTACTTAAGGCCGCTCTCTTGAGTCGATGCGCCCTTGGGTGCTTGTGCGAGACCAAGGTTTCTGGTGTCAGGCAATCCTGTCGCTGCAGGCTGAGTAATTTCCTGTAAGACAAGGCAGAAGGGCTGTCACACTGTCTGCTTGCAGCTGCAATGTCTAAAGGGTGACGGAGCCCTTGGGCAGAGGTGGTTAGGCCATGGCCCCGGAGTTACAATACAGCAAAGCACGTAATGGTTGAGGGCCTCCAGCTTGTGACTGGCAGGGGGCCGATTTGGTAGAGGAGCTCCAGGTGAGAACAAACAAGTGTGTCCACTCCCACCTCTCAAAGAGCAGTGGCATCTTTAGACAGATGCTGTGACCCAGCCTTCGAGCTTCCCCCCCACTTCGAGCCTTCCAGATAGGTCTCTATACCAAAGTGATCCCAGTCACTGCCCACTGACTGGGATATACTGTCCTCTGGTTCTGATTCTCTTCTGCAGGATGCTGCTGTCTCTTGACCTTCAAGTGAATATAACTGAACACTGTCTCCAGGAAAATAACTTGTGACTGTTCTTTTTTTTTTCTAGGTGACAATCAAAATTCCACAGAAAAACTCGTAAAGGACAGCAGCCTCTCCATGCGTTTGGAAATACCTATGCAGCTTCATGAGATACAAAGCAAGGAAACCTCTTCTTAACACACACAAAACTTAGGTGGAAAATATGTGGGTCTGCGTTAAGAAGTTTCTTTAGAATGTGCCTGAAGGAGCTTTTGTTAAAAAACATTACTTGGCTTTATCTTTTTAAAATACCAAATACAGTCAATTGAGTACTAATGAATTACATGGGTGTACTCTTGTTGCATCTGTATCTGATGAATATGCTTTTTTTCCCAAGAAATCATTTAAATGCTTGTCTAGTCTGCAGTAGGTTTTATATTATTTTGTTGGCTTACGCAGCTAGCTCTATACTCCTTGTCCTATACACCTAACACATACGTCCCTCTTCTGTAAGCAAAGTGAACTGAGACTCAGTGGTGTACGTGAGCCAGAGAGCAACCTCTCAGCGTGAATCTGTGAGGTAAAGGTTTGTTCTCGGCAGCTCCCACCTGCTCTCATTGTATCTACTCACAATAAACATTCCTGTCTTAGTGAAATTAACCCTACCTTTGTTGGACCGGTTTGTGTCAGTGAGCTAAGCAGCTCAAGCGCACACACAAGTTCGTATTTTCTCCCGCACATTAACCACCCTCTGCCTCAAGCGATTTTTAAGGTTTTTACTGACTTTCTGCACTGCCCGCTTTCCTCATCCTGCCTTAACGTTAAAGGAAGCCCGACGTCTGACGACTGTCCCCAGCAAAGCAAGCAGAAGAGCCGACCGTACCAGAACAACAAAGCAGCGGGGCGGGGGGAGGGCGATCTGTGCCTCAGGGAGCGCGTTGGAGCTGCGCTGAGAGGCACGTTTATCGTGGGGCCATTAGAGCAAGGCCTGCGCCGGAGGGCAGGCGCGCTGTGAGGGGCAGGCGAGCGGAGGGGACGGGGCGAAGGCTCGGAGCGGCTCCTTCCCGCCCGTCCCCTCAGCCGGCGAGGGGCGGCCGCTCGCGCCCCGAGATC